>CM029606.1:59286981-59427306 GCA_017311375.1 Mytilus coruscus
TACATAGTTTTCACCATATTTCATCATATTCAAAGTGTATAATAATACCTTTTAACCTTGTTAAGAAGTTTTTATATTCAACTGAATTTTTAGATGTTTGCTTTCTTTTTTTAATCGAAAAATTAATATTCGGGCTAATTGTTATAGTTTTAAACAAAGTCCTATTGTGACTTTGAGATTAAAAACTGCAAAAAAAGCGGCATCTTTTTTTTAATATATTTTAGTAGATCAAGCAATGTTTGTGTCATAATTCAATACTACACAATATCCATTTTCTCATTAGTGAAACTACCTTTGTTATTCCAATTTGCATTTCCATTTCAGCAAATCTTTGACCAATGCAACCCCTTGGACCAAATCCAAATGGCTTAAAAGCGAAAGGGAACTCCTGGCCTTTAGTTATGTCATCATTGACATTTCTTAGCCATCTTTCTGGTATGTATTCTTTCGCCTTCGGAAAAAATCGTTCATCCATTACCATAGCTGCCATATCAAGACTGACAAATGTCTGTAATAAACTTCAATTATTTAGTTATTAGTTATTTCAAATCCTCCTTTGGTTTAAAATTAGTTAGTATCGTCATTGCATTTTTTTCAAAGTAAAAGTTACATTGTTTCATTTTATACCGTTGTGTAATTCACAAAGAGAAAATAGTTGGTTTTACGATAGTTAAATCTCCCACTTGCATGACAGTTGTATATAGTTCCTTTATATCTACAAAATAAAATGCGAGGAACCTTAACAAACATAATTGGTTGATAGCTGATTTATTTGAAATGTTTTGTAGTGCTTACAAATACAGAACTCTAGGGAAAAATCAAAACGGAAAGTCCCTTATCAAATGGGTCAATATGCCTAATGCGCCTCAAATTGAGGAACACATAAATTTGGTGTAAACAAAAATCTCTGTGTAGTGATATTGGACATATTTCAGTTTTTAACAAGTAACTGAGCTTAACAATTTGTGCAGATATGAAGAGCAGACGACCATAGAACAAATGTTTAAATACTATGAGTTATTAAATGTATGCAAAGAACTAAATATTCAAAGAACGTTTTGTGTGAAAAAAGGGATTTTTTAGCTCAAGGAGCCGCATCACGAAAGGGTTTTCGGGATGTGCTAATTTAAGGGAAAATGAATCTCACTTCGTACCCTGAAAATTTAACCACACATGTGAAAATGTCTCAGCTTCGAAACGAGCCATCATACATATCCAAGTTTACGATATGAGCAGAGGAATTGAGGAAAATGCTACCATTGCCGCCTTTCTGAAATGAATTGCGAATCTGTACCCAAATGGCAAAATCAAAAGCTCAAATACATCAAACGAATGGAAAACAACTGTCATATTTGGCATTTCCTTATGTAGACAATGGTGGATTGCACTTGGTTCCATAGCTAGCTAAACCTTTAACTTGTATGACAGTCGCATAGAATTCGACAATCACAAATATATACTACAAAACATTAATCAACTAGTTATACAAAATAGGTACCACCAAAAAAAAAACACAAATGCTGCAGAAATTCTAGCAGCTCTATTTGCACTTTCGAAACTACTTACGCATATTATGTTATTCATGTAAAAATGTTACACTTACTGTAGGTGATAATACAAACAAAAGTATCCTTATTTGTCAGAAGGTCTTGAAGATACCAATGGGTCTTACTAAAAACACAATCAAAAGTAACAAAAGGTGCTTACAAACTTAATATTGTGGATGTCTAATGTAAAATGATTCCTGAAATAGTTTTTTTAAGTTAATTGAAATTCTATTGCATTCTTTTGAAAACGACTTCAGATCTAAATCTCTTGTAAAATGAAACATAATAACCTTTCTTGGAATAGTGTAACCACCAATGACTGTATCCCATTCCATAAACCTTGCAGGTCCTGTCATAATGGGGAACGTTCGTCTACGCATAAACATGATTAACAGTGTTTTGAAATAATAATTCTGATATCAAATTTAAGAAAATTATTCATACATCTGATTATGTCAATGTAAAAACAAAATCAAAATTTTAACATTGTAAAATTGAGAAATTATTTTAAAAGAAACTAAGATTTCAACTACATCGGCCAAATTTGAATGTGACTTTGACTATTTTTGTATGTCCCTTATTAAAACATTCACTCTGTGGCTTATTCATGTTATTGTTGGTGTAATGATGTTTGGTGGTCGGTGTAATTGTGAATAGTGCAAATTAAAAGTTTATCCCTTTCAAGTACTTATGATAATGTTCACTCTGTAATGCTATGATGGTGTAATGGCGTATAGTGTATTATGTAATGGTAGATAGTATAAATGGAAAGTTTACACCATTCAAAGACTTATGCAAGCATTATCTTTGTGATTTTTTATGATGTATTGTGTATTGGTTTATGGTGTATCATAATGTATTGGTTTGTTGTTTATGTGGGACATTTTCACCATTCAAGGACTTATTAAAACATTTCCTGATTTATTAGTTTGAATGTCCCTCTGGTATCTTTTGCCTCTCTTTTACTCTTAGATTCTTTGATGTGTATTGGTGTATGGTGTGATCGTGTTTGGTGTTTAGTGTAATTAGATCAAAAGTATAACAAAAGTATCGAACTTCAAGTTAAATTCAAAAAGAGGGAATTCTATCAAAAATTTCAAAACTTACGTTATCAATCAACGGAACGAGAGAAAAACAACTGTCATATTCCTGGCTTGGTACAGGAATTTCCGAAAATGGTGTGTTATACCTGGTTTGATAGCTAGCTAAACCTCCATCTTGTTTGACAGTTGTTAATAGTTCCGTTGTATTGACAAATTTGGGTGAGCATGATAGGTTAATGTGACAATGTGACAAAAAGTGTACACCATTCAATGACTTATCAAACTATTACCTCTAGGATTTGTTTGATGTTGTAAAGGTGTATGGTGTATTGTGTAATGGTGTAATGGTGTAAGTGGGAAGTTTACACAAATCAAGGACAGTATTAAACCATTACCTCTGTGATTCTTTGATGCAAGCCTTTAGATATGACATTTGAGCTAAATGTTCTTTGGTTAAGTGTGTGCTATCTCCAACAACAGTCTGAATTTCATGGTACAATTTCTGCTGCTTTTCTTGGTGCAAGGCTAAATCAGTCAAGGCAAATAACAAACTGTTGGCTGTCTGAAAAAACATTTATTTTTAAATTCATCAATTTAATTTTCATTTTCTAACACTGGGGTAAAGGATATTTTCAATTCATAGTATTGGGTTAATACCTCTGCTGGTGGACTACTAGTTGCCGAGTGTATCATTACCTTAGTGGTCAGTGATCGGTATTGACCTCATCCACAAAATATTTTGTTTGAAATACTTCGTTGATAGGTATCTAAAACTAAGGTTGACATTAGGAAGCTTGACCGTGTGGTGACATATAGCTGTTATTATGTACTTTGATCTCTGGTGAATAGTTGTCTCATTGGCATCTCATTGTTTTTATATATAACAGACATTTAAAGAAAACCTTAAACAACTCAAAAGCTGATAAAGATAGTACTAGAAAATATATATTTTAATAAACTCATCATAGATACCAGGATTAAAATTGTGTAGGGTGCTGCAACGAAGTCACAGCAAAGGATTGAATTCCGCTGAGGAAATAAGCCTTTGGTGAGCAGATGAAAAACCTTTGCTGTAAATTTGTCCCATTCAATGTGTGTATGCATTTTTGGAGTCTATTTGAATACTTCATTTGCCCTTGTGTTAAGTCTTTTTAATGAATATCTACTTAAGTAGGATGTTTTAGTTGAATTAAGTTAAAACTTCCACATGCCTAGAATTAATATAAAGGGGTTGAAGAAGACTTACTGAATCTATTCCTGCACTAAATAATGTTGTCACTATACTAGTAATTTTTCCAAGCGTCATTCTAGGGTCTGCCAACATTGAGTACATAAAGTTGGGATCTTTTTGTAAGTAATCATCTAACTGATTTTCCTTTTTCAGCTGATTTAAGACATCAAGCTGTGCTTTCAACTCTTTGTCTACAATGCTGAATAAGATATGTATATGTATAATGACAACTAAATTGTTTTTTCCTTAAATCGTATAAATGATGATTCCATATTTCCAATTATAAGTTTAACTCAGGGTGGATTAGCATGGTGGGTGGTGTATAACAGGAGCCACGTATAAACTTTCGTTTTCTGTGAAGTGTTTTGCAGTTTGCTGTCTTTTCGTTGTGTTTTATCTTTAGCCACAATATCGACTTATGATTTGTAACTGTCCCTTTGCTATCTTATGTATCTTTATTGTACTATTTGCATGTGTATTAATCAGAAACACACTAAAAACGCTTGAGAACATTTTCAGCTGAATTGTAATTCTAAATCTTAGGTCATATAAAAACTAGATGACTATATTATAATAAATGCTGTCGGGCTGCATCAATGTTTGAATGATTGTAGGTTATGGTAAAACGTGTTGTCAGATTACAAATTTTAGTCAACAGCAGTTTTCTTATGTTCATATATCATAACGTAGGAAACCTACTTGAACTTGTCTTTAATCGAAGATTCCTTATTTATCAAAACGTAAAACAACAACAAAACCGAACTCCGAGGAAAATTCAAAACGGAAAGTCCCTACTCAAATGGCAAAATCAGAAGCTGAAACATATCAAACGAATGGATAACAACTGTTATATTCTTGACTTGGTTCAAGCATTTTCTGATGTAGAAAAAGATGGATTAAACCTGGTTTTAAAGATAGCTAAACCTCCCACTTGTATGACAGTCGCATAAAATTCCATTACATTGACAACAATGTGTGAAAAAAACAAACAGACATAATAGGTAAAAACAATATCAAAACAATGACGTTGTCTATCGGGAAAATCATTACAATTAACTGTACTAGTAGCTTTTGACTTGTAATGATCAACTTTTAATAAACATGGTAAATTTCAACTGACCTTTGCATGTGAAGTCTTACCGCTTCGGCTTGCTTGTACAATGGGGTTCTAAAATATTTAAAGGTCTTAAACGGCATTATCAGTGATTTTTGAACCAATGTGAAAAACTCCGTAATACATCTGACTATCTCGGGTGATTCCTCACTACCGATGCTTCCTAGTCTTCTGTTAAAGCACAACATTGCGACACCTGGAACAAATTTATACGCATCTAAAAACGGTACAATACAATTTTAATGCCTTATGTGTACAAGTTGAAACTAACATTCCAATTCCCTTACGCCAAATTGACCTTAAATGAATTTGGCTGTGTAAAAATTTTGTAAAACAAGCTAACGCTTCTATGTACACAAACCATTTTTGTTTTCTAATGTTTGGGTTGGGCGCTCCTTATGAAGGTAAATTCGGTGGATTGAAGGTTTCGCCATTTTTATTATCATTTATCTGTTCGTTTGTTTTATGATTGATCTTTTATTTGATCGTCCTTAGAACTTCGGTGATTAATTTAAACATATTGTGTATCTGTAACATTATTCAATGCAGTTACTCGTATGTCTGTTTAAAACTTTAACACCATTAATTTATATTAGTTTTTTTATTATTCAAACTGTAAGGAAGGAATTTTTCCGCTGATTTGTTTTTAAATTTAACTGAGGATTAAATCTAGCTATTACCCGTCCTCCGCGAAACGTTTTGGGATATTATAGAAAGGAACAAGAAAATTGCGAAAACAAAATATCGCAAACAGGTTTGGTTCTTGAAATTTTGAAAAAAAAACTCCGGGAAAATAGTTCACTTTAAATTAATATTTGAGTAATGCAAATATAAAGATAGAAACTTAGAGTACTTACTCTCAGTAGTATAGTTACTTAATGTCATTTGCAAATCATCAATCGTTTTCTTTTGTTTGAGTATATCAATAAAATCATCAGTAACCTGTTCTATCAAGGGGCCGTAACTCGCAACCACAGCTGGACGTAGCATCTTTTCTTGGGCTGGTTTGCGAAGCTCCATCCACTCCTTACCTTCCCTATTTGTTATTCATATATGAAAAAAAATACATTTATTGGCTTCTTATACGCTTGCCTTATAATTTTAATCCCATCAATCCTATTTTTATGTAAAGAAGAAAACTTGAAGTACAAACTATGAAACCTAAAGTGTTAAGTTCTATTAACAATAAAATGTAGCAATGTTCCGAATCACACTTGTCGTATTTATCCAGACAAAATCGCTTCCTGTGTCAACGATATTTTTTATCTTTATTGGATACAAAACTGTATAGTATCTGGTTAGTTTTGTATGAAAGACAGGGAAACATTTAGTTTCTATCTGTTTATACAAAGTCTCTACATATGTCTTTAAATAGTGTATCCACCCTTTCAAAAAGATGTTTTTTATTGGTTTGTGCTTAAAATAACAAAATGGCACAATCAAGTCATTATCAATAACACAAGTAACTAACGTTGATCATTGAAACAGATATAGTATTAAAGTCTACTTAATATTTTGACATTACACCAACATGTAGAAATTGACATGAGGGTCTGACTGTTTTCAATTTTTCCCAATGTTAACTTTTGATTTCTCAGTAACAATATTCAAGAAAAGTCTGAATATACATTAAAAATCTACCAGTTAATAGCAAACATCCAGGGCTTGTTTTTCCAATAATATATTTCAGTGTTATATTGTTACTGTTTTTCAGGAAGGTCTAAATCAAAGTTTCAAATGGTAAACTGAAGTCGACCTTTCGAAATTGGAAATTAACGAATGTTATCATGGTATTGTTGAATGCTATGTATTATCTGTATCACATATGACCATGGATGAGTATAGGAATAAGCAGATGTGTTATGATTGTCAATGGGACAACTCTCCACTAAAGACCAAATGACATAGAAGTTAACAACTATAGGTCACAGTACGACCTTCAACAATGAGCAAAACCCGTACCGCATAGTCATCTATAAAAGGCCCCGAAATGACAAATGTAAAACAATTCAAATGAGAAACTAAATGATGTACAGAACAAGAAATGAAGAATAACATGATATGCAGCAAAAAAGACAATCAATTTATTACAGGCTTCTGACTTGGTTCACTTGTCGTACTCATAATCCTTTTCTCTTTTCCACGATTGTAGCATAATCAAAGGCGACTTGTCGCAAATTCATTTTTGCTATGAGCAACACAACGGGTGCCACCAATAGAGGAAACGCATAACCCACCCGAAGCACCTAATTAATTGTATTGTGGATTATTGTTCATCTTTTTTTCAATTATTATTGTGGTTTCAAACGACCATTAAAGCTGAACTGATACGGCCCCCGGTATAATAACTGAAACTGATACGGCCCCCGGTATAATAACTGAAACTGATACGGCCCCCGGTATAATAACTGCAACTGATACGGCCCCCGGTATAATAACTGCAACTGATACGGCCCCCGGTATAATAACTGCAACTGATACGGCCCCCGGTAAAATAACTGCAACTGATACCCCGGTATAATAACTGCAACTGATACGGCCACCGATATAATAACTGCAACTGATACGGCCCCCGGTATAATAACTGATACGCTCTAAATCATTTATGATTGTATCAAATGTCAGTCAATTTCAAACTGGCATATACTAGAAATTCATTATTATTCGTTGGGTAACAATTTTCGTGGATTTCATGGGTACAAGGGTACCACAAATTTACATGTTCCATGAAGTACTATTTATTCTATATGCGATAATCATTGATAATACTTTGGCAACACCACGAAATCAAATATCCAGGAAAATACAATGTGTCATCCATCTACGAAAATTGGTACCTTCGAAAATAAATGCATCCACAGTAGATTAAACTTACATTAATGCTAAACTTTTCGGTATTCCCGTTCTTTTCGTTACTACTTCAAATAAATCCAGTTGGTAAGCAAAGAATTCTTTGTACGGGAGCTGGAGTACAGTCTTGGTGTAGTCCGGATCAAATATACACACAACATAGTCTCTGCCAATACGCATCTTCACTATGTCACCATATTGTTCCCTCATATTAGTAAGAATTTCTGGTAGGTCATTTAGTTCATAGTTTGCTGTTATAAAGACGACAAACACATGTACTAGTAGTTTAAATATAATGACGAATGCTTATTGTATGACTGGCCGCACAAATGTCAAATGTATCATTAGACGACAATAGAAGGTCGACAGTTTTCTTTGCAATTTCGGACGTAAGAGGTGTTTTGTGCTGTTTAATTTTTTTTTACCCTTGTATTTATATTATATTAATTTATAGTATTTAATAAAGGTATACTAGTACGGCAACTCTATGTACCATCAACTACAAAAACATGTTTTGTTGGCGTCTTTGTCAGATTTACTATCAACTATTCTAATGCAATTCATTTTTAACGATAATTTTCATTGGACGTTGACAAATATTTTGAAGGGTTAGATTCTACGTTCTACTAGTCCGTAACTAAGAAAGCCACCATTTTGAATGGCTACGCGTCGCTAGGTAAACTCAATTTGCGACAGTAAAATCTACGTTTTACGATGGCCAAGCTTAAAATACAATTCAGCTATCTTCTAATTCATTTGTGCGGTTATTTTGATTTTGTAGTCAATTGTGTTGTATATATGTGATGTATGTTTACACACCACTTTTGCCTGATTGGTCCTTATAAGTATCACATCAACCATTACAAATGTATTTCTGGTTGGGTTGCTCAAACAATGTTTTTAATATGACGGAACTATAAATAATGTTCATGTGGCAGGTTTAGCAAGGTATATAATTTGGAATTTGAATTCCCTTTTTTTGAATTTACCTTGTTGAAATTCAGTATTTTTGTTGATACTTTTTTGCAATCTGTTGATTCGATCTGTTATTAACAAATGGACAAATGTCTGGAAGCATGGGGAATATCAACCAAAATAAGATCACAACAAATCCGATAAAACTAAAACTTATCATATCAAATATTTGTTACTTACCAAGACTTTACCGGTTCAGAAAAAATATCAAATATATAAAAAAAGAAATTTCAAAAACCAATTAACATATAGCGCAAACAAAACTTAATATAGTCAGTTAAAAACGAATGATGGGGAATTTGAAAACCTTTTCTAGTCAGAAAATTTTACCCGCGTTGTCTTGTTTCTGATAACTGTCTTCGCAGATAATGAGTTGTTTGTGTAAAAGGACATTATTCTTACTTACTGAACGGTTTAAAATGTAGAGCCGTTCCAAAATATGGAATATTGTACATTCCTTTTGGACCTGGAATTTCTCTAAAAGATTTTGACCTATCTGATACAGCTTCTGATTCTTTGACAACAGTTGAAGAATATAACTTCGGACAGTTAATTGCAAGCCTTCTGAAATGTCTGCCTATTCTTGCAAACATTATTCTCGTCTTACAATATTTTCTGCAAACACAATATCTATAAAAGGAAAAGATGGTTAACAATTGAGGTCGTGTAAAAAACAGGAAGAGGTTATGACATAAAACATTTACATGTCTGCATATTCTTGCTAACATTATTCTTGTCATACAATATTTTCTGCAAACAAAATAGCTGTAAAAAGAAGAGATAATATACAATTGATGCCCCTCTTTTCGTATGTGGAAACTAAATAGAAAACTAATCTAAACACTGGGGAAAAAAGAAAAAAAGATCTACGTTTAACTTTTAAACACATGTTTCACTTACGGACAAAAAAATTGACAGGCGCTTTGAACTGACTCTAGTGAAGGCAAGATAAAAGATACACATAGGTTCAAGCAATACGTCAAATATAAAGGATTTCAGTTAGGACCATGTGCCAATTTTTTATTCGGAGAACGAGCTGTGTGTTCCTGAGAAGGAATTTAAAATTTATTCGAAATATACCGATATTATGTTCTAAATACTCAAATGGTCCGGCCCGCTGAAAACCAAACTAGTATAATACTCATATAGTCCGACCATTTGCTTATGATTGGACCATATATACGAGTATACGCATCAGGTCATGCCAATACGCGTATTGTCCAAATACCTATATGGTCCGGCACATATGTCGCATGATTGAGTATTACTTGAGGGGTTATTCGAAATTTGTGTACCAGCAGTTCGTAATTATGTTTATCAAACCACCCATATTTTTTCAGTGTAGTTAATTTTTTATTCGAGTATATTCTATGTATAATTTATATTAAACAATAGTAATATGTAATTTTCAGCTTTTATAGATGGATATGATTGTACAGTGCTTTATATGCGTGAATTGATTAGTGCATGCCTGTGTATAGTGAAATGACATTAGTTTAAAGAATAAAAATTATGTATCTTAAGTATATTTTGTCGTAACAAATATATTACCTGAAGGTAAATTTATAATACTCATGTTTAGTTTTGTTTGATAAATAATATGTGTTCGTTCATACTGATTTGAGCTTGACCGTTGGCAAATTAAAAAAATAAATGGTGCATTTGCACACGTTACTTACATGACCTTAATATCAATTGTATTATTGATCATTTTCATTTCGTGAATAGTGTCATGAGTATAGCTCGTTCTATTTGTTTTGTTTGTTGTGTAAATTTTTGTTGGCACATGAAATAAGATAACACATAATACCCTACCTTGTTCAAAATTGCTTGGTCACACTGCAGGCTGCAATATATTTTGTCTTCTATAGTCAGTATTAAATTGCAACTACATCCGGTACATATAGAATGTAAAATTCTATAAATAGCTATATGTTTACATGATATATTAAGTTTAGAAGGTCAGTCGTTGTAACACTGTGGTAAACCTACATTGGCGAAAATTACATGCATAAAATAATGCGTAATGAATATGAACAGGCCTGCACATGTACAAGTATGGTATTTTATCCATTCTCTTTAATGTCGCGTGTTTAATAGAGGAGAGGCGGCACTTTACAGTTTCCAAGTCTTTGGGGACCAAACCAAAAACTTCACGCACTCAAGACGAGCACGTTACCGTGAGATCACTGATTACCACCTACTCCGAGAGAAAGCGGTTGCCTGTGATTTAAGTTTTTAAAGGCAAAGCCTAACATCGAGTAGATAGAATTTTATCAAATAAATGACGCACACTTCTGACAGTAAAAATGTTCTGTCTTTCCCCTCAACCATAACAAACATATTGATAGTGGAAAAAGTCGATATCTTTTAAATGACTTTTACAAAAGCGTAATAATTGTTTACATCCACTTCATTTGAACTCTGGTGATAGTTGTGTCATTGTCAATCATAACACATCACCTTATTTTTAAATTTATCATAAGTACTTCGGGACAGGTCAATTTTTTTAGTCCTCCCCCCTTTTTTTCCAAACTTCGTTTTTTGTGTTCTATTAAATTCAATTAATTTTGCGTTTTTTTTTTTTTTTTTTTTTTTTTTTTTTTTTTGTTTTTATTTGTTGGTTTTTTTTTTTTCAAATGAACATACATATACTAGAAATAACTCGTATTTGCTATTTACTATCAATTCCAAATTTACTATCCACAGCACAGTAACTGATATATCATATACTAGAAATAACTTGTATTTGCTATTTATCATCCACAGCGGACGATCATTGATATATCATATCTATATACTATGTCATTGACTGCTGTGGATAGTAAACTTGGAATTGATAGTACAGAGCAAATACAAGTAAGGAGTGGGTGGCGCTTCAAACATTTAACTCCGCAACATTCTAATGTGCCTGTCCTAATTCAGGATCCTGTAGTTCAGTGGTTGTCGATGATTCGTGTCTGTCATATTTGTTGTTCGTAAATTGTTTTGTTATGAATTAGGTCGATACTTTTTCTCAATTGATCAGTACATATTGTTCATGTCGGGGCCTTTAATAGCTGACTATACAGTATAGTTTTTTTCTAATTATTGAAGACTAACGGTTGCATATAATTGCTTACATCCACTTCATTTGAACTTTGGTGCATAGTTGTCTCATTTACAATCATACCACATCTCCTTATTTTTATATACGTAATTTAAATGTTCATTATAATGAAGTGAATTTAAAATTTCTCGGTCTACCTCTGTAGTACTTAAGAGTACTGGGTAGTTATTAGGGTGTCACAATTACATGATAAATAAGCACTTGCGCCAAGAGCACATGGCATGCCTGTTTTTGCTCATATCAGAATTGTTGCAGGAATCAAATTAAATATTTAAAGGGCATCTTCTCAGAAGTAAGTAAACGCCTCCATAGAAATACATGCACGAGGATACCCTTAGACATGGAAATATTTGACATCATTGAATGAGACTTATCACCGAATGTATACTAAAACATGTGCAACACGACGGGTACCACCTGTGGAGAAGGATTTGCTTACCCTTCAAGAGCACATGAGATAAACCAGAGTTTGTTTTTTTTTTGGGGGATGGGGTGTTGTTAAGTCCTGAGTTTTCCATATTGTGTTTTGTAGACTGTAGACTGTCTTTCCGTCGTTTTTCTGGGCTTTTTCTGCCACGGTTTTGACAATTTGTGTTCGATTTATGAGTGTGTATGTCCCTTTAGTATTTTCCTTCTATCTTTAGCAACGAAGGGGTACTTAATTTTAAGCTATATGCTTTTTTTTTACAACAGAAAATGCTGGTTAAGAGAAAGAACTGGTGGGACACCTTGGCCTTTCGATCGACCGTTGCCAAACTGGGAGGAATAAATACATAGCCATATCCGATCTGGATGATTACAATGACTATGTGCGGGATGTATGAATACGCATCCACGACCTGTTAGAATGGGCTCAATAACTGTATTGTTCCACGTCTTGTGTAGACCGAATTTATTGTTTTCTTTTCGTTAAAGAACTGTTGCAGCAACTCTTTAAGAAGTCGTAGGTGGCTTGTTTTAATGCGAAATTTCTGCACCTATCCAA
Source organism: Mytilus coruscus (assembly GCA_017311375.1). Lineage (NCBI taxonomy): Eukaryota > Metazoa > Mollusca > Bivalvia > Mytilida > Mytilidae > Mytilus > Mytilus coruscus. Next base: position 59,299,836 of record CM029606.1, read on the forward strand.
GTTATTCTCATTTCAAGTGGCTATCTAAATTATCCTTCTACCCTAAGTATTGAAGTAATTTTAATTATTGTTATTAACACCTGTAAGCATGAAATAATTGCCACTACGTTATAGAAGCAGCAATTAATGGAACCAGGTCCTTCCGGTCCCAAATCAATCCGGCCCCATAATAGAATAATGAATAATCACTATAAAAGTCGGTTTTTTTACGCATTTGTTTGCGCATGAAAATCAATCAGTCGATCTGGAAAGACATTTTCAAGTGAATATGTTTATGATGATTGGTAGGCCAATATTGCCTTCAAATAGACTGAAAGTTACGCTCATTCAACATTATTAGATTTAGAATGTGTAGACAAGATATTTTAAAATATCTGACAAATACAAAATCGATAAGCTCTGACGTAATAGAACAAGTTTTGATTTCTCATAACGTCATTTTCATGAAATCTTATGAAGAAAATCATAATTTTGACTGACATTTGACTATCAGCTTTTGATCACCATCATTTATTGTTAGGATGAGTATCTGACCTTTCTTCATCTTTTCATAACAAACTTATTTTCATAAAAGGGTGGTGTCAATCTTTTTAAGAAGAAAATTGAACTTGAAATGCATTAAAACACGCATATTTTTTAAAATCTAACTGTTGAAGCTCTGTCAACGTTGATAAAACGACAATGTGTAGTTTTCATATTTAGTAAAACTGGTAACATTTAACATTACTTTCGTAATTGTTGGAATCACAGTCATCTTTTGTAGTAGATTTTTCAGCATACGGATATGGATAGTAAATTACACATATACACACATTGCTAGAAAATAAAGAAATATTGATGCCAACGTTAAAAACGTTAATAAGGTAATGCAAATAGACAGGAAATACGAAAATAAAATTGAAAAACGCATATTTTAAAAACATCGAACTGTTGAAGCTCTGCCAACGTTGATAAAACGACAATGTGTAGTTTGCATATGATAATAATTTAGTAAGACTAATAACATTAAGCATTACTGTCGTAATTGTCGGAATCACAGTCATCTTTTGTAGTAGATTTTTCAGTGGATAGTAAACTATACATTGCTAGAAAATAAAGAAATAGTGATGGCAACGTTAAATAAGTTAATAATGTAGTACAAATAAACTGGAAACCACACTTCTGCACTTTTTCGTTCTACTTATATGACATTGGCCATTGACCTGGTGACCTTCAAAAAAAGGGTTCATACTCATTATGTGACTATATTGCTATATAAGGTTGCAATCGGATAAAAAGTATTTGAGTTCGAAAAAAAACGAAACTAATTTTACTGACAGAGGGAAGGATAGACGGCCAGACAGACAGGCCAAAAATCATATACCCCGTTACCTTGAAGTGTGTAGTATATAATAACAACACGAATTACCAGAAATAATGGAAATACAACAGATACTCCCGCACCCAACACCCAAAACAGAAAAAAACAAATAAAACAACAAGCAACAAATGATCATGACACAATCGATACATGCAGAAATTGTGGTGAGAATAAACCAGTTTAACATCTAGATCTAGACCATATGAACAAAAACAACAAAACGAAATTCAAGTGTGTTTTTATTGTAATAATTGCAAAATAAGTTATGTCTTTCTCATCATCATAAATGACTCTACAAGATCTTGCATAGATCCCCAATATGGTTTGTAAATCCCCTGAACTCGGGTAAGGTCACAATGAGAGCAATTGAGATACCACCATGCACCTTTCTGACCATCTGCACAGTTCCCACTAGATTGATCATTGTCCTGGTCTACTGTACTGAATTTCATTCCGTTGTGATTTGCTAATTTGTCACCTAAAATAATTCAAAAAATTATTATTTATAAATTGATTAGTTAAGAAATTAACATTATACTGCCAAAAAAAAACTATGAGACAGGAAATATTAAGCTCCAAATTCAGTTAAGGTAACAGGAACGTAAATGGTCAATATCACAAATTGATATGTTAATGCCCCTATAATTTCCGTTTTATTCATATGAAAGTTATAGGTGTTCCCCGAATTGGTTTTTGCTGTATACATCATCAAGGTGTCAATGTACTAGTAACATCTAATTACGTCACAAAATGCGATTTCTGGAATTTACATCATGATTATTCTTTCCCTTTTCGGTGCTTTTTTCACTCTGCTTAGAAGGTTCAACTATTCATACTAAAAAAACGAATTCGGTGACCCCCTATATATTATATATATTTTGTATCATATAAAATGAAAATTTTATTAGCAATAATTTGTAGATCCGGATTTCGAGAAATGTTAATTTTAAGTCTAAATTGCTGAACTTTTTTTTTATGATGTTTACGTGTATTCTATATATTTGTACTTCTGTTGTCCGAATATTTTATTTGCTATATCTCAGAAAGTACAAATGTTATATATATATATATTTTCGATGTTTATGTGCAGTTCCTCAAGCTCAAGATGTATGCAAAATTTTATAAAATTTGGCAAGACCATCCATTTACGTACCGGTTACCTTAAACAATCGGAGTTCACAAAAAATATAAAATACTTACGGCCATTTTCCTTTTTATTTGTTTCAAGCAGAAGTTCAAAATCGGAAATTGTTGAAACGGACCGTTATTTGAATACTGCAGACTTTAATAGTCTAATAATTAAGTCTTAGATGCATGATTTTTTTTATTAGTTGTTATTGTCTTTCAATTAGCTGTCAGTAACTACAAGTACTATCAGATCTGTACTTCGTGTCTTTTCGTTGTGGGGATGTATAAGTACTCGTCCACGTCCACTCTGTGTTTTTGTTAGATGTATTTCTATTTGTATCCAACTGATGAGTTAAGCCTATTTCAACAGAATTTGATAGTTTGTTCTTATGTTGTATTGTTACACCACTGTCCCAGGTTAGAGGAAGGGTTGGGCTTTCAAGCAATTTTTACCCCGCCACATTCTGTATGTGCCTGTCCAAAGTCAGGAGCCTGTAATTCTTTGGTTGTCGTTTGCTTCTGTGTAAAATATTTGTTTTTCGTTCATTATTTTGTACATAAATTAGGCCGTTAGTTTAATCGTTTGAATTGTTTAACATTTGTCATATAGGGGCCTTTTAAAGCTGACTATGACTTTGCTCATTGGCGAATGCCGTATGGTGACCTATAGTTGTTGATGTCTGTGTCATTTGGTCTCTTGTGTAGAGTTGTCTCATTGGCAATCATACCACATCTTCTTTTTATATTTAAAGGTTTTTCGTCAATTCTATGTACCTCATCGATTCAAAAAGTTATTTGGCACTACACAATGCTGGTAAACGCGATTCTGTAACAATATTGAAAAACATGAGATAGGGAAAATGTTTAATGGTGTATACACGCGATAGACAAAACATAGCTAAACTTCCGATAGATTTTTTTTCCGAAAAATTACTCCAATATTTTATAACATCTAAAAAAATTGAGCGATCTTCAGCGACTCTTTTCACAAATATATTACGATTAAAATTGATCGTTAGATTTGCTGAAATGTGTATGACTTACAAATATTTTCACTCGTAAGATTTTTGTGAAAAGAGCCGCAGAATTTTATTTAGCTTAATGCTAAATGTTCATACATCTGTAACACAACAAAGTGCACACATGAAGCTATAATATTGTGATTTTTGTTAAAGTTGATTTCTTTTTAATTGTAAATACCGGCGGAATAAGCTCTACCTCTTTATTATTTACCTGCATTTCCCGAGTATCCCCCAACCGTTAATGTGTACTTCGATGTAGGATCACCTACAACGAATGTTTTGTACACTGCGTACCACTTCTTCTTGTTTTTGTCAATCATATCTACTCTTAACTCATATTTTCCACTTGAAGTTAATATATTGGTGTACTTGTTGCCTACAATACAATACGAAAACAAAACAAAAAGCTCTATATTTTGCACTTATCCAACCTTGTTTCACTTTCATGATAATGATTTGTTAGAAAAATCATCTAGATGTGTTTAGAATTAAGTGGGTACCCAACACTTTGACTAAAATAAGAAAACTTCAAGAAATTTGAACCACACAATTTATAGGGATAACTTCATTGGATATATAGCAGTTTGACAAAAACTAATTTTGATCATTGAGAAGGTTGATTTTTCTTTACTGATAGTATGTAATTAAAACATTCAGTTGATTTTTAAAGAGTGAACTCCCATAGGTGTTCTGTACCCCCTTAAAATGTAGAATTTAAGGAAAGATTCATCATAATATATATCATCCTCTAAAGCTCCCCTATTCTAGACAAGTTGTGAATGAAAGAGTTGGTATAACTAGAGGCTTCATGTAGCCCATGATATTGCCAAAAAAGTCAAATACTTCAATCGTTTTAAATTTATGAAAAAATATATAGATAAAGCAATATGATGATTTAGTCTGGTCACTTTAGTACATATGTAAGACTCAGATCGACCTCCCGTCTTTAATCGACGTCCGTTTCTCAAATCGATGTCTAAATCTGACGTCATAATGAAATAAGATTCTAAATCGACGGCCAATATCAGGAATATATATGGCTTCGCTTATCGACGTCTTTTATGCGAAATTGTCACAATAACGTCACAATTTTATTTGATGTAAACAACTGTCATATTTTTGATTTAAAAAGGGTATTTCCAAAAACAAAAGGTTGGTTGAACCTGAAACTAAAAATTTGTTAAAAATATAAAATTTTAAATCTTACAGGGTCCAAATAATAATACTTTTGAACAATTGACTGTACATCTTTGTTATATATATATAGAACGCCTTTTACGAATTAACGTATTTAATTCACGAAAAGCCTAGATGATTTGTAACATTAATGGGCTATGACATACGTCAAAGGTTAAATGCTTACCAATAAAACGTTACTGTACTTTTCAATATGTCAATTAAATAGTGATGTGATACTATATCTGATTTCCAGAAAATTAACACATGCAGCAGATGACAGTTGGATTTGTGTATCAGATACAGGTACATTTAAATGAACTGTTGCCGTGGCAAATCGAAAACGACGTGTAGTTTCAAAGGAGTTTTATCGTAAACGTTGTGATAAAAAGGAAACATTTTCTAATATCAATTATGAAGGTAATTAATGCTATTCTTCTATTCCCAAGAACTGGAAAAAGATCGGTTAATTGATTGCAATTGTTGCATGTTGAATACGTATAAGATCTAGGGACAAATATTTGAAGCATGATCAATTCACGGAGATAGGCCTTTATAGAATGAAGAAAATTACTAAACATCCAGTGACAAATATTTTTTAGAATATTATCAATTTCGGCACGATAAAAACAGATATCCAACCAAAATAACAGTAGGAAAATTTATAGTCATTTCTATTACATTTGGTTTTATTCTTTCATTAAGTGGAGGAAATTAAACGACTAGAATTCCAGTGACAATTTTTTTTGGAATATCTATATTGTCGCGATAAAAACAAGTATCCACCATTTTATCAATATCGCCTCTTCGTTTATAGACCACGTTATTCCTTTTTGTAGCTCTCCTCGAGCATTCATTTGTTTCAAGTACAATGTAAAGGGAACCATTTTTAATTTCACCCCCCCTCCTTTTTCTCGATTCGTTTTTGATATATTGTTATGTATGCACTTTGTTTACATTTATTAGGACATTTTATGGTCATTGATTTCATAGTTTAGTAGGCCAAGGAGGCGGAGCTTGACAGTGAAATAACAACTTTTGAGATAGAAGTTAGAGCACTGTTCTAAGCTCCTCCCATTCTTTGCTTTTCCTATGACAAGCAACACACGGCGGGACTGGAGAGTGCAATAACTAAAAAATCATTCAGTTAACGCACACCTCTAAAAATAATCGAAGTTAACTCACTCGAAGATCAAAGGAAAAATTACCATTCATGTTACAAAATATCTTTATTGTTTGAGAATGTAAATTGCTCCCTAGATCTATGACGTTCAAATATCTTTGTCGTTGGGTTGTTGTCTGTCCGCCTGTCATTTATTCATATGAATATGAAAAGAATAAGACAACGTAGATCGAGTTGATTAAGGTAGCACTACAGTCTAACAATGATTTTTTGAAGATATTTTTTTTATCACATAATTTTTAATTAAGCATTATTCTGCACAGTTTGTAAAAATCCCAAAGTCATTATCATATCATAACAAGGAGTAAATTGATAATGAACTTATGTAAATAAAAGCACATGGTAATTAATCTAAATATATAGGCATTTGGGAGGGGCTAATATGTCAATCATCTGCTGATACCAGTGTCCAGCTGTTATTCCCTGACCACAAGATAAATATTGTGGTCTTATTTCATTGTATTGCAACAAAAGTAATTTATATAACATGTTTATAAACAGAGAAAAAGAAAAAGATATGAAAAGGAAAAAATCTAAAGGGAAGAAATCTACAAAAAATGAAAAAAAAAATATGGAAAAGAGTGTGAAAGTATCTTTGAAAGCCTCTGACTGCCTTTATAAATTTCTTCTATTTGGTCTTCTACATTTAAGTACAGTTTTAGGCATTTTAACCAATTTTAAGTTTATGTGAAATTTTTCAATAACATAAAACTCAAAAATCATGTGGGAGTGTCTTTTTTTTCAAGAAGTGGATGGTCTTGGATCTTTTTATGAACATGTCTTTTGATGCACAATTTTAATGTTCTAGCTAATTTCAGTAATAGTATATTTCTTTTTAAAATACAAATGAAAATTATTCTTTATAGTGAGAATAATGATGTTAAATATTGATTATATGCAGCTGGTCAATCCTGTTATTTTCTTATCCTAGACTGTCTGGACAGAGGCGGAGCTTTGTCTATATTTAATTACTACATCACAGATATTGGTCAAATCTGTGACGTCAAACTTCCGCCAAATGCCAAGTTAGTGTTGCACAGTGCCACACATGATGCAAAATTTACAGCATTAGAGCATCAAAGAGACAAAGTGTGTGGTTCTATTGATAAAGTAATGGTGTCAGAACACTCCTGCGGTGTTCCCAGTGGAATTTTGTATTTATGTTGCATTTATAGGGGTTCTAAGGGGGAAATTCCGTTTTTAGGTAATTTCTCAGAATAATTTTTCATGAGATTTGTTTTGTAAAAATGAAAATATAAACTTTATGGGTACCCCCTTAGACTTGACTTTGATATATGTGATTAAATTAAAGGGAGTATTTTCTACAATACCGTGTCCCAGTTTTTGGATAATTTGTTTCTAAATGAATTTATAGGTGTCCAAAGATGAAAGGTGAAATGAGGTTTGGCACCCAGCAGTTAAATCAATATATCTTCTTACTGGAGGCATATATCAAAAATCTGAGACACGGTTTTGCAGCTTGTATATGGTTGATTAAAGGGATGAAAACAAATTTTTACTACCATTTGACCTGAATGAGCCATTTCCATCCAAGTTGGAAGACCACTTTTTTGGCAATTAATGAGCTATATTTTGAGATTTATCATACCAAAAATAAATTTATCTATGGATAAAGAAAGAGTAATATTTCAGCTTTAAAATGAGTTAAAGATTTTAAAAATCCAGTGAGTAGTTTTGGAGAAATTATTCTTTAAAGAATGTTGGTTGGAGTCAGAAAATTCTGACTGTAGTGCTACCTTAACTTCTTTCACCAAAATATTAATATGCATGTCGGTTTTGTCTTTTTATCATTTACTGATATATATTTTTATTTAGTTGATTATTTGGGACGGGATTTTGTTCTGTGTTATTGTTCGCCGATAGAAGACTCCGATCGATCGGTTTCGTTTTGGTAGTACAAAGCGTCACAATAGACGTCAAGTAGGGGTAAAAATATTGGACACTGATTTGAGATTTTACTTTACATTGGACGTCGATTTGAGGAATGGACGTCGATAAGAGAACAGACGTCGATTTGAGGAACGGACGTCGATAAGAGAACAGACGTCGATCTGAGTCTAACACATATATATGTACTTTATTTACTAGACAGACAGACTGAGTCAGATTTTCGGCGTATTTCTAAGACAGTGTTATCTTTTAAGATATAAACCGCGATTCATAACAGAAAAGGAACAAATCTGTGATAGGAACAGTTGAATTCCTTAGTAATAACAATATGTTGAAAGTACATTTTATTTTCTATTATTAAGAATATCATTATCAAGAAAAATAATACAGTTGATAATTTCTTTGCATTTTCAATTTGTGTATTCCCCATTAGTGTATATATATTTATCTTACCTTCTATACATTTCTAGGAATATGATTGGTTAAAAGCAACCGCGTGGAGACCGTGTATATTCCATATTAGGTTAGTAGGGTTCCATATTAGATTAGTAGGCGGGGCTTATTTCAATAAAATTGAGAATGGAAATGGGGAATATGTCAAAGAGACAACAACCCGACCAAAGAGCAGATAACAGCCGAAGGCCACCAATGGGTCTTCAACGCAGCGAGAAGATCCCGCAACCCGAGGTGGGCCTCAGCTGACCCCTAAATAAAAATGTGTACTAGTTCAGTGGAAATGGACGTCATACTTAACTCCAAAACATATATTAAAATGAACTAAAATTGAAAACATACAAGACTCACAAAGGTAGAATAAAGAAACACACAACAATACGCACAGTAAAACCCAGTTTAAAAGAAGGTCGAGTCCGATGTCAGAATAGGTAACAAAAGAAACTAAGCAAAATGACAATGATACATAAATTAACAAAGGACTACTAGCAGTTACTGACATGCCAGCTCCAGACCTCAATTAAACTGATTGAAAGATTGTGTCTTCATCATATGAAAATCAAACACAATCCCTCCCGTTAGGGGTTTAGTATCATATCATCATAAAATATATGGGAACATAACCCGTATCATGCCAACAACTGGTTTTAGAATAAATGTGTTTATTTCCGAAGCAAAGACCCTATGAGTGAATCAATATTAATACCAAAATATGCAATCCTTAATGACCTGACAACAGTATCGTAACTATATCCCTTCTGAATAAGTCTGTTTAAAGGTTTGGTTAGCTTTTGAGGTGAATACCGACATTTTTGTGCTTTATAAAGAATATTACCATAAAAGATTGGATGTGAAATACCTGAACGTAAAAACTGTCTGCATGTTGATTAATATTTACGAATGATGTCCTTGTACCGATGATAAAATTTAGTAAATGTTTTGACTAGTTTGAGATATCGAAAACCCTGGTGTAATAATTTTTCAATCTGAGACACGGTTTTGCAGCTTGTATATGGTTGATTAAAGGGATGAAAACAAATTTTACTACCATTTGACCTGAATGAGCCATTTCCATCCAAGTTGGAAGACCACTTTTTTGGCAATTAATGAGCTATATTTTGAGATTTATCATACCAAAAATAAATTTATCTATGGATAAAGAAAGAGTAATATTTCAGCTTTAAAATGAGTTAAAGATTTTAAAAATCCAGTGAGTAGTTTTGGAGAAATTATTCTTTAAAGAATGTTGGTTGGAGTCAGAAAATTCTGACTGTAGTGCTACCTTAACTTCTTTCACCAAAATATTAATATGCATGTCGGTTTTGTCTTTTTATCATTTACTGATATATTTTTATTTAGTTGATTATTTGGGACGGATTTTGTTCTGTGTTATTGTTCGCCGATAGAAGACTCCGATCGATCGGTTTCGTTTTGGTAGTACAAAGCGTCACAATAGACGTCAAGTAGGGTAAAATATTGGACACTGATTTGAGATTTTACTTTACATTGGACGTCGATTTGAGGAATGGACGTCGATAAGAGAACAGACGTCGATTTGAGGAACGGAAGTCGATAAGAGAACAGACGTCGATCTGAGTCTAACACATATATATGTACTTTATTTACTAGACAGACAGACTGAGTCAGATTTTCGGCGTATTTCTAAGACAGTGTTATCTTTAAGATATAAACCGCGATTCATAACAGAAAAGGAACAAATCTGTGATAGGAACAGTTGAATTCCTTAGTAATAACAATATGTTGAAAGTACATTTTATTTTCTATTATTAAGAATATCATTATCAAGAAAATAATACAGTTGATACCTTTGCATTTTCAATTTGTGTATTCCATTAGTGTATATATATTTATCTTACCTTCTATACATTTCTAGGAATATGATTGGTTAAAAGCAACCGCGTGGAGACCGTGTATATTCCATATTAGGTTAGTAGGGTTCCATATTAGATTAGTAGGCGGGCTTATTTCAATAAAATTGAGAATGGAAATGGGGAATATGTCAAAAGAGACAACCCGACCAAGAGCAGATAACAGCCGAAGGCCACCAATGGGTCTTCAACGCAGCGAGAAGATCCTGCAACCTGAGGTGGGCCTCAGCTGACCCCTAAATAAAATGTGTACTAGTTCAGTGGAAATGGACGTCATACTTCACTCCAAAACATATATTAAAATGAACTAAAATTGAAAAACATACAAGACTCACAAAGGCCAGAGGCTCCTGACTTGGGACAGGCGCAAAATTGCGGTGGAGTTAAACATGTTTTGTGAGATCTCAACCCTCCCCCTATACCTCTAGCCAATGTAGAATAAAGAAACACACAACAATACGCACAGTAAAACCCAGTTTAAAAGAAGGTCGAGTCCGATGTCAGAATAGGTAACAAAAGAAACTAAGCAAAATGACAATGATACATAAATTAACAAAGGACTACTAGCAGTTACTGACATGCCAGCTCCAGACCTCAATTAAACTGATTGAAAGATTGTGTCTTCATCATATGAAAATCAAACACAATCCCTCCCGTTAGGGGTTTAGTATCATATCATCATAAAATATATGGGAACATAACCCGTATCATGCCAACAACTGGTTTTAGAATAAATGTGTTTATTTCCGAAGCAAAGACCCTATGAGTGAATCAATATTAATACCAAAATATGCAATCCTTAATGACCTGACAACAGTATCGTAACTATATCCCTTCTGAATAAGTCTGTTTAAAGGTTTGGTTAGCTTTTGAGGTGAATACCGACATTTTTGTGCTTTATAAAGAATATTACCATAAAAGATTGGATGTGAAATACCTGAACGTAAAAACTGTCTGCATGTTGATTAATATTTACGAATGATGTCCTTGTACCGATGATAAAATTTAGTAAATGTTTTGACTAGTTTGAGATATCGAAAACCCTGGTGTAATAATTTTTCAGTAATACAGAGATTTCTTTCGTTAAAATCAAATACGTTGTTACATACACGAGCGAATCGAACAAGTTGAGCTATATAAACACCATAAGATGGTGACAAGGGAACGTCACCATCTAAAAATGGATAATTAACAATAGGAAAAGAAAATCATCTCTTTTATCATAAATTTTGGTGTTAAGCTTCCCGTTAAAGATATAGATATCAAGATCCAGGAATGGGCAGTGTTCATTGTTAGTATTAACTTTATTCAAAGTCAGTTCGGCAGGATAAATCTCTTTAGTGTACATACTGAAAACGGCATTATTGAGAGCCAATTTATCATCGAAATATCTAAAAGTGTTATTAAATTTTTGAATCAGATGTTGTTTCGATGGGTCTTTGCTGATTTTAGTCATAAATTGTAACTCATAACAATACAGAAACATGTTTGCAATAAGTGGTGTAATACACGGTTAGTAGTGGTGTTACGTCCCTTTATAAAGTTGAGGAAAAATCTTAAAGGTTTCAACAGACGATGAAATTGATGATGAACGATTGAAATAAATTCCATGTACAGCGAAAAAAGAATATTCACCGCGCTAAACATCACGTGCTTTCACATGTGTCGTTAAACGTGAAAGCACGTGACGCTTAGCGCGGTGAATATACCGTTTCCTCAGTAGAATATGATTTTTTTATTCAAAATCCAAATCATATAGAAAACCCTACTTAAATAATTCAAATATGGAATAATTATCGTTATTCGCGTCGCCTGATCAGTATGTCCGTAAAAATTTGCTCGTACCACGGCTTTGAGGCGTGAGCAGAACTTATCAGTGACGTCACTCTGTCTGAGGAGACGTGAAACTTTCAAACAGAAAGGAAAAAAGATTAGAAAAGAGCACAATAAACATCCTGAGATTATCGGGTTGTCTGCGTATTCGTGTCGTAAAATGTCAGCCGCTCGACACAATGTGAATATTTTTCGCTTGTTGGCTGCGCTCATTCGCCAAAAAGGTTCATATTATTGCTTGCAGCTGATATTTTACGATATAAATGTGTAGAAAACCCGATAATCTATAGGTGTCAGACCACCATCAATTTAGTAGCCCTACTCTGACACAAAATAGTGCTTTTGATGTCCTTGTTTACTTAAACTAACCAACAAATTTGCAGAAATGAAACTTTTGGTGAAAGAGTAATATATTTAGACTATTTTGAGCCAAAATTTACTTGTCTATGAGTTTGCATTAAAAATTGAGGATTAATGCGCTCCATAGTATACTAATTTAAGATTTCCAGAAAACCAGGGGTTATTTTTGGGGTACCTCTTTTGAAGGTCAGTTTTTTTATTAGAAGGCTTTAAAGGTATGTTGAAAATTGGCATGCAGAAAGCTGATACATGTACAATTCAGGATATACCTGGTTTCTATGATGTTAAACTTAAGGTAAAATATTTAGAAAGCTGTGAAAATTGCAAAATTTGGTTGAACAGATAGGGATATTTAATTGGTGGTCTGACACCTATACATATTACTTTACAAAAAAAAAGAGTTTGCTTTCAGTAACTGCGAACATTCTTTGCTCCAGTATAATATTTTTGTTATAATGGCAAACCTTTAACTCATGCAAGTGCCTGTCACAAGTCAAGAACCTTTTCAGTAGTATTCATGTGTCTAATTCTAATGCGTTTTGTTATTTGAAAAATTGGTTTTGATGGCAATCTATGAAAGTCGCTATTAGTTTCGCTCACAACCTGATAAGACTCGGTGACGATTTTAGACCTTGACCTATTGTACAGAAACCTATCTATTGTTGAATGCTGTATATGGCATCTACTAAAGTACTTTAACATGTATTATTGTTACTTGCTTTGTAAGGTTGTTGTCTCGTTTACTTTAACACAAGAAACAACAATGTTCAAACTTTTGAGAGTTTAGAATGATAAATTTTGCCAAAAATATGAGATTAAAGTAAACATACAGTCCAGCCTCCCCCGTCTGTAGTCATATCACAATAAGCCTCGACAGAGATTGTTCCTTCGAGTCCAAGATGAATTGTGTACACTCCACTTTTCAGTTTTTCTTTACTTTTCTCTTTAATTTCTGTACAGTCTTTGTATTTTGGTAACCCACAAACTTCTGCGCGATAAATTGAATTTGCAGGCTGAAGTTATTTTGGTCGTTATTTAATTACCTAAAGTAGCAATATACAGTTAGGGAAAAAATCAAAATGTATCCTCATTTTTACTATCCCCTTTTCCTGCCTTTCTTTTCCTTCCTTAAAAAATTAAGCTTACTGTTTGTGTTAAATATTCACATATATATGTAATCAGTATCTTCCATAGATTTGATTTCCAGTAGTTTAAATGGTTAAATACAAGTTCTTTTTGGTGCTTCCATGGCAACAATCTGCATCTATTTGCTATAAAATATAGCAAAAAGGGATGCGAAGATTTTACATATTTCCCAAAAATCTGGCCAAAAGTAGAATGTCAATCCCTTAGAGTGATACCTTTTCCGAAACTATTAAAACATGTATCTATCTAATGATTAAATAAAAATCATATGTTTTTCGTCTCATTTTTTTCCGTGAATTTGCGTCAAAAAGTTCGTGTGAAAAAAAGTGTTTGTAAACATTACAATAATGTATGGGACTATGAATGGTCTGGATATGAAAATACGGACGGTTAAACAGAAAATAGCATATAAAACATGTAAAAAATAATCTTGATCTTCATATAAATCCTCCATGAAGGCTTGATTAGTCATCATCTGTCTAGAAATGAATTTATTGCACAGGGGCCAAAATACGAAACCACAATCCTGACTGTGCTGCTGCCTAATGTAGGTCTTATTGGGGTCTAAGCGTGAATGTCAAATTATTGTGCATGAAAACAGAAAACGAAGTCGGGCGGGACACGGGAATTTGCAAGCCTTATTATTGCAATGCTTAGCGGGATACGAAAATCTGACAAAATAATAAGCGGGATCCGGGATCAGAACCCCCCTTAATGAGACCCCCGAATGATGTAACATCGATTAGCTTTCGTGTTTTAAAAGATGGTACTGGCATGAAAATACGAATGTTTTTAGATTGAAATTCCTGTGATAAAAATGATTTATAACTCATTTGAATTCAGGAATATTTCTCCCTCGTGCAAAATTCTTTTTCCTTGTCCATATTTAGTTACACTTTAGTCCTATATATATAGTTTGGTCAGCTCTTCGGTGTTTTTATGAGGACATTGGATTTTCGAATATGCAGGCCTCAGGCATCACTGAAACACGTTCATTGTCGAAATGCACATTGGTACCGTTTGCCTTTATTGAATCATAGATATTTTTTTTAGCCATATTAGAATTATTAGGCAAATTCTTTATAAATTTTTCAATACGTTAATAAAAACTATGATGCTTTGAAACCTAAAAGGAAACGTTACCTTTTGCATCTCGTTTTAGTAGTTCAAATAATCTCTTGGTTTCAACAGGACCATTTGATTCTTGAAAATAAATATCAAAACGAACAATAAATAAACGAATGTATAATGAAACGCCTTCATAAGGAATATTGATTTATTTTTATAACACCATACTTCATTTCAATCAGTTCTGATATTCTTGGCTATTTAACGGAATTTGAAGAAGAATTCAGGAATTATTCTAAAATTAATATTAGAACAAAATAATAATGTTGAAATAATAATGTTTAAAAACGGTCAGACGTGTTTCAATAAAAATACCATAGACCTTATAATACTGATTACAGCGTTATACATGTAATATTCTAAATAAGTAATCTATGTTTCTTTTTAGCAAAAGCAAGAGTCTGTGTCTTGGCTAAAATACAACGGTTAAAAAATAATTCTTTTAAATTGATACATGTGTTTGTAATAATCCATTTCGGGTACGTTCTAGACAGAAACCGATCACATACGGGTACGTTCTAGACAGAAACCGATCACATACGGGTACGTTCTAGACAGAAACCGATCACATACGGATACGTTCTAGAAAGAAACCGATCACATAAAAAGTTTATGAGCATCCCATCTAAGAGAGCCAAAATGGAAGAGCATAAGCCTTCTTAGCTCAATGATTTTGGCATGACATGTACATACTATTTTCAAATGACTAATAACGTACCTTTAACGATCCAATTGATTTCACTTTTCAGTTGCTTATTCAATTTAACAACGTCCTTGTAAAGTCCAATATCTTTCAAACAAAAAAGTCGATATAAATTAGACTACCAAAGAAAATGTGAGTGATTTTTGGAAAAGTGAACTTAAGGAATTTGCCAGAAACTCATATTTACATTATTCATACATCTTGGAATGCAAAATTACAACATATAGAAGTGCAACAGAAGAAATATTTATGCGAAGCCTAAAATAATATATATTAATATTCATAATAAGCTTACTGTTTAACATAGTCTGTGTATGCTTCTTCAGCTGTTTAACAGATTGATTAGGGTTGTCTTGAATGCATATACCTAGTATAGAAAACACATTATGGCAATATGCTCAACTAAAATCTTATTTGTAATATAAAAGTATGTAATAATCGATATTATCATCATGCATGAAAATAGTTTGTTTCAAACAAAATAATGCTTACATAGCAACATATTTAATAAGTAAAACTTGTTTTATCAGCTTTAATTTGTGAGTTATTTGATCTAGTTCATGCACACCAATAAACTCATTCACAATAATCTTTACTTTCTGATAAAAAAATTTCTTACAGTTAATTAGAAAGATTTTACGTGAAATTCACAACTCATTCTATGATTTCTACACATAATTATTCTAATATTTACACAGATATATAAACGTATTAGAAAACAAAGGATATGGTGTATCCAAACAAATGTTCCAAATCAACATGTTTGATATGGTGTATCCATACAAATGTTCCAAATCAACATGTTTGATATGGTGTATCCATACAAATGTTCCAAATCAACATGTTTGATATGGTGTATCCATACAAATATATCAAATCAACATGTTTGATATGGTGTATCCAAGATTTTTAATCATGCGTACAGTACCTTGTAAAGTGTGTACCATATTGTCAATCAACACTGGACACTTTTAATTTGCAAAACACTCATTTGCAAATCCGCCGCCTCAAATAAGAGCTACAATGTCATGTATATAACCAAAATGTGCGGAATTACATGGGATTCAATAATTTCATTGGTTTTCTACTGTTACTATTATATTTATTTTGCTATTTGATTTATAAAAACATGGGATTTTCAATATCCCATGGGACAGGGCAAAATCCCATGGGATTGACCATTATCCCATGGGATTTTGGTTAAATCCCATGGGATTTTTTTTGGTCCCATGGGATAATTGTAGTCCCATGGGATATTTGTTGTCCCATGGGACAAAAAAAATCCCATGGGACTATAATTATCCCATGGGATTTTTAATATCCCATGGGACAAAATAAAATCCTATGGGATTCAAATTATAAATATATAGATATAAATATACAGTAATGTGTATGTTACAATGAATGCTGTTTGGTAGTAAAAAGTTTTAAATGTATACGAGTTTTTATATTTTATATATATATATATATATTTATTTTCATTTTGTCACAAACATGTTTTTATTTGTTTATATGACAATAAAGATTATTCTTATTTTGCAATTTGGAATGCATAATAATATTTATGGTCAAAGAGTAAAGTCCTTTCACTGAAACAAAATGATGACATGTCTAAATAAATGAAAAATATTGTTTTGAAATCTTTGTCTTGTTTATTTTATTATGAAAAATAGAACTGAAAAAAAATTTCATATTCTGACTGATAAGTTTACTCTTTTCATGAGGTAAGGTTTTCTTTGTTATAGTTTCATTGCAATACATGAATATGCAAACAATTTGAATTATATACCTTTGTGGTGTACATAATATTAAGCTTATATTTGCAAATTTATAATATAAACACTTTTCTGTTAAAGTTTTAGTTTTCTTTTTCACTGCTTGCTATGTACAATTATTCAGTCCACTATATAAGAGTCAAGTCAATAAATTATTTCATCCACTAGAATATTCCTGCAATTCTTAGACTACACATTTTTTCAATCTGTTATTCAAAGATCTTCCTCCGTACATCTTTATTGGTTGGAGCGATTCAAATGAGAAGACAAAGGAAATTTATTTGGACAACAACATACTAATATTTTTCTCATTCGTTCCTTCTTTCAATTGATAATTACATTGTTGCATTTACATGATCAAGTTCTTGTGCATCTATGATCGTGATGATATGACTCCTTTTGTTTAAAGTCATTATGTTGAAATTTCCTCTTTCTAATAAATGTAGGAAAAACACGTTCCATTTCAAATTAATAAAAAGTCGCACTATGGAGAAAAATATCAACTTTAAGTTTTCTGTTCAGTATTGATCTGTTGAATGATGACCATGAAAACCGAGATGTCTGACCTACAAATACACAAAACTCAAAAATTATCAGTGAAGAGAAATACAACAATAAAATGGCTATTTTATCATGTTTATGAACATTTTGATAAACTTTCATTTGAATATTCATTGTTAGTACTCTTATTTCAGTGCTTTGTGTCTATGATTTACATATTACCGGTTGTTGTTTGGTTCCTTGTTGCAGTCTTTTGAGTTAAGCCCATTGCAACAAATGTTTACAATTTGTTCAAATGTTGTGCTGTTATTAAAACCACTGTCGGGTATAGGATTTGCTCATTGTCAAAGGCTGTACAGTGAACTATTTTGTTAAATTAAGGGGCTCGCAGGTCTAAATCAAATTTTTTCTTAATATAGGAATTTGCTATATTTTTCTATAAATGAACTTTATCTTATACTTAATAGAAAATAAAATTAAAAAACGGGTCACCGTTCATTTACGCTCACACCGCCTTCGAAAGAAGCATACATTTTGTAAAGGTACTTTTTTCTGTTGAACTAATAGGAGAAATAGAGGTAATATCGAAATAAAAAGAACTAAATTACAGAAATCGCTTAAATTTTACAATAGTTTAGTTTAAGTACAGCTTATTTGAAAATGATAATAAAAATATAGGTCACCCATGAGTTAAAAAGATATTACAATTCTAATGTCAAAAAATGGCATTTTTGCACCAAAGGGAGATAATTTGGAGCTTTTTCAATGATATATACATTTTAAAAGTCATCTGGGGCCAAAACAAATAGATGGTTTTGAATGATTTTTGTACCATATGATAAAGTAACAACTAATAAAGTTATAAATAAAATTAGTTATGAAAAATTTTTTTTTTTCAATATTTTTCTGAAATTTTTATACCCTCAAGCCTCCTTAAACACATGTTAAATGTCATTTGATCTCTATCGGAGAAAAGTCTCATTGAAATCAGACTGCTTCTTATTTTTATATCAACCCAGCCATATTATGCCTGTCCAATATCAGGAGCTTGTACATAGTTCAGTGGTTGATGTTGGTTCATATCCGTTATTTTTGTTTTTCATAATTTTTTGTTTTTATAAATTAGTCTGGTATATTTGAAGTTTGAATTGATGTTTTGTTTCAAATGTTGTTAGTGTTGTCTTTTATAGATTACTATATCATGTATAGGGTATGGGTTTTCTCATTACTTACAGGTCATCATTGGCCTCTAATAAGTAATTACAATGCTTACATCCACTTAATTGAACTCTGATGGATAGTTTTCTCATTTATCATACCACATCTTATTTTAATAAATTTTAATCATTATTCAAGGGCAAAACTTTTATAACAGTGGACTTACCATTTAGGCTTTATTGACCTCTGTAAATCTATTTTGTTGATAATTTCTTCTGTTTATAGTTTCCTTTATCTTTAATGTTCTTGCCCTACACATAAAAGGGTAAACATTATCATTTAATGACAAAATAACTACTATTACATAATTAGTAGGCAACTGAAAATTTTGCCTCATTTGTATATAATGTCGACTTGCTCATCATTCTTGCTGTTTAATATTATCATTATTCTATGAAAATGAGGTCACAGTAAAATTAACCTTGGCAGACAGACATCTTTTATTCTTATATGACACCTTGCAGTCATTCCGTACAACAACAAGTAGACCTATGCTTATAATATCTGATAAAATGACAAAACCAAGAAAACTTAGCATTGACCAAAGAACCATAAAATGCGGTCATGGTTATATGAATCTGCCAGACAGACATGCACACCTTACATGCCTTACAATTGTTACATATCCA
Source organism: Mytilus coruscus (assembly GCA_017311375.1). Lineage (NCBI taxonomy): Eukaryota > Metazoa > Mollusca > Bivalvia > Mytilida > Mytilidae > Mytilus > Mytilus coruscus. Next base: position 59,319,251 of record CM029606.1, read on the forward strand.
CCAAATATAATCTAGCTGTAACTTTAAGCATATGATAAACTGACAAAACAATGCAGTGTTTCATTGACCAATGAACCATGAAAATGAGGTCATGGTCATATAGAATATGGCAGACAGATATGTGCATCTTACAATCATTCCATTCACTAAATAAAGGGGCCTTATTGCTTACAGTATCCGGAAAATAGACCAAACCACAAAACTTAACATTTTCATAGTTCCTTATACCCTGCCACATTCGTTATGTATGTGCCTGTTCCAAGTCAGGAGCCTATAATTCAGTGATTGTCGTTTGTTTATGTGTAACATATCTGTTTTTCCATTTTTTGTACATAAATTAGGTCGTTAGTTTTTAATGTTTGAATTGTTTTACATTGTCATTTCTGGACCTTTTATAGCTGACTATGCAGCATAGCCTTGGTCATTGTTGAAGGCTTTACAGTGACCTTGAGTTGTTAATTTCTGTTTCAATTGGTCTCTTGTGGAGAGTTATCCAATCATATCCCATCTTCTTTTTATATTGTCCAATGTACTATGAAAATAAAGTAAGATGAAACTTCTCAGTCAGACATATATACCTAGTTGACCTTTGCTAATTTGAAAATAAGAAAATAGAAAAACTGGCCAAAAAAAAAAAGGTAACATCAAGCAATGAACCATAAAAATGAGGTCAAGATTGAATAAAACATGTCAGACCAACATGTACATCTCTAAAAATTTTCATACAACGAATATACTTGACATGTTGCATACAATATTAGAAAACCCGACCAAAACACAAAAACTTAACAATAACCACTGAACCATGAAAATGAGGTCAAGGTCAGATGAAACTTGCCAGTTGGACATGCATACCTTACAATCATTCCATACAATAATTAAAAGTAAATATAGTAGACACATTGTTTATGGTATCTGAGATATGGACGTGATCACAAAAGCTTAACTTGTTCACTGATCCATGAAATAAGGTCAAACCAAGTGAAAACTGTCTGGCGAACATGAAGACTTTGCAAGGTATGCACATATCAAATATAGTTATCCTTAAATTTTTTAGTATTCTTGATTTCTCTTATAATGAGTAATAGGAATCCTATTACTCATTATAATCATGATAATAGAAATTAAGGATACTAAAAACACCTTAACTTTTTTTCAATGCAGTCACTTAGCCATGAAATGAGGTCACTCAAGGTCAATAAACATATGACAGACGAAAACTTCATAACATAAGGCATGTATATACAAAGTATGAATGGTCCAGGTCTTCTGCCTTCTTAATATTAGGCTTTAATTAAGAAGTAAGTTAACATTTTATCACTAGTATTTTGGGGTTCGTGAGGATAGAAAACCAGAAAAATTGACACAAATCCCTGTGGTACGACAATATGTGCCATAATATTAGTCCAAATGATAATGACGTCTTGCATGGCTATTTCAACTTTTTTATGGGACGCCGTCATGGTAAAAAAAAAAGCCTTGCAAGACGTCTTAATTGTTTGTATTACAAAAAGAAGTAACCTAATTCTTACTTGTTAGTTGTTAGGGGCTAGCAAAAAAGACTTATTTAAAGTCGGTTATACATATAACAATACAACATAAGCTCTGTCATTCTGTAGAGCTTTTATCCGACATACATATATGACAAGCACAATACATAAAACATAAAGCTCATCACTGAGATGGTAGTCTCAGATAGAGGGAGACGGGTCAACCAAACCCCTATTCAATCTGAATGTAGGACAGAAAGTCACAGGACAAAAAGTCACGGTCAAAAAGTCACAGACAAAAAGTCACAGGACAAAAAGTCACAATTTATTCGTTCATAGTGTGTTAATTTACGTTTTGATTGAGTTAAGCCTTCCAATTGATGTTTTATCGTGTGTTTTCTATGTTGTGATGTTATACTATTGTTTCAGAAAAAGGGAGAAGGTTTGGTACCATTAAAACGTTTAATCCGCTGCAAATGTTTGCACCTGTCCTAAGTCAGGAATCTGATGTACAGTAGTTGTCGTTTGTTTATGTAATTTATACGTGTTTCTCGTTTCTCGTTTTTATATAGACTAGACCGTTGGTTTTACCGTTTGAATGGTTTTACACTAGTACTTTTGGGGCCCTTTATAGCTTGTTGTTCGTGTGAGCCAAGGCTCCGTGTTGAAGGCCGTACATTGACCTATAATGGTTTACTTTTATAAATTGTTATTTGGATGGAGAGTTGTCTCATTGGCACTCACACCACATCTTCCTATATCTACTAACAATTAAGTTTTGAGATTATTTTTCTTTGAACATGTTGAACAAGAAAACACTTTTTTGTATTTTTCTTGAAGTTTTATACATGAAGCAACTTTGTAATTGAAATGTATTCAATAAATATCAATAATGATCAAATAATTGTTATGCAAACAAAATGTCAAAGTGGCTTGGTACTTAAATGGCTTCAATTTGCCAATAAATATATCCTTTGCATGATTAAAAACTAATACATTTTCATTTATCAAGGTTTATGACATGTATGAGCAATTTCCTTAAATTAAAATGAATATATGTAATAAAAAGAAAATATTTCAAGATCTTTTCATATATATTCAAACAATTGTCAACAATTTGTTTGTGACTTTTGTCCTGTGACTTTTGCAGTGGCGGATCCAGAGGGTGGTTCCGGGTTGGAACCCCCTTTTTGGACGATCAATGCATTTGAATGGGGACATATAGTTGGAACTCCCTTTACAACGGGTTGAGAACCCCCTTTTAAAATGGATGTTTTGTCCTATCAAATTTGTGACTTTATGGCCTTTGACTTTTGTCCTGTGACGTTCTGTCCTTTTACCTTCCATCTAAATCAGTGAACTGAATAATTGTTTTTGCAGTAGTCCGGGTAGTGAGTCGATATCTGTTATTAATCATGCAAATTGAGAGTCAACACTTACACAATACCTTTTAAAAACAAAGAATCACTGATGATAGGGAGTGTAACCGATGAATTGATCCTGAATCAGATAAGATTTTCCAAGTAACGGAGAACCTCTTAATTGAGCACAGTCGCCTGAAGATTTAATAATAATGCTACTAAAATATTTTATTTCCCCATTTGTCGCTATTTTTCGCTATAATTTTCGCTATAATTATTAAATCTCCAGGCGACTGTGCTTTGAGTGAATATAAACAGAGACATATATACACATGTGTATATATGTCTCTGATATAAATAATGACGAGGGCCTCACGAATAAATATAAATCTGAAATACTGGAACATCGATTAGCAGAGCTCGAGCAGCAGAGTAAACTTACACATAAATCTCGAAGTTATTTACGATTAACAGACTGTGCTCCTGAATAAAGCTGTTAAATACATTAATTTGTGTTTTTTACTGCTACAAGATATTTGAATCAAATGCAAATTACGCACCAGTTGCTGCATGAGCAGAGAATCATTCTAAGTCAGGAACAGTCTATTACTAACTGTTAACAGTAAGAATAGAAAGTCCCTGTAAAAAGGCAGTCAAATCCTAACAGAACTATAACTTAATGATACATGTATATCAAGTTCCAGCACCTCACCCAGCACACTGAGTTAGCAAACTGATGTGTGTCAGTCTTATAATATAAAACTGCGTAGGTTTGATTCAACGTTTGTTTGCATATTTTCTTAGGATCGTTGTAAAATTATATCTTAATCCTTCTCACTATACAAATCCTTGATCTTTGTTAAAATACGATTTTAAATTGTTCAATTCTTTCTATTTCTATTTTTAAAGTTTTAAATTTTAAAGATAAAATGAATATTCCATTTTGATTTGAGGAAAATCTTTTTGAACTGTAATGACATGGTCAGTCAACTGATTTGTTGCAAAGCTGATTACAGGTAATTATAACATACAGTAATTTTCCATTACGACAGTGCGTGTACCCTCGGTGTGTATAACGTATAGTTTTCTAGAGAACATCCTGTCTACGCGTAATACAGATTGATGACATTACACAAAATTTCTTTTGTTAAATGTGCTTAGGTATCTGTGTCCATTCCTATTTCAACACCACAAATTTAAAAAAAATCAAAAATCTTTTATATGAAATAAAGAAGAAAAGTAGCAAATATAAACTTCAGTAACTGCGCATTGAGTAAACATAATTTCAAAATTGCATGAACCAACCCTTGAGAAAACGTATACATGTATGTAGATGTGTTTAAAAGACCAATTCCATTGGCTTTATTTCACACTAGGACCTAAGATAACTAGAACTAAGCAGTGGTTGATCCAGAAATTTTCATAAGTGGGGACCCATTGACTGCCTTAGAGGGGTCCCTTCCAGTCATGCTTCAGTGATTCCCTATATGGTCTACCAATTTTTTCCAAGATGGGGTGGAAAAACCTAAATCAGCCTCTGCTAATTGGGAAGTCATTTGGTCTGTTACACACATATATATATACCTATTATGTACAAAATTAAAACAGCTTCAAATATATGCATATAAAATAATGGTACGTCTAAAACCGTTCAGGATCTCCTGGGTGCACGCAGGACATAAAAAGTCACTTAGGACATGTATATATAAGTTTTAGTGAGCGTTGAGGGTATACATTCGATTGATAATTTATTTTATAATTTGTAATTTTTGTTTGATAAATCAGAGACATATAATACATGTATTATATGTCTCTGATAAAATCAAATGATTGGTGTGCCTTATATTAAACGCTAAGGTAACATTGATGTTGATTTTTATTATTAATATTAATACATGATTTTTAATATTAATACATGATTTTTAATATTAAATATTCATTTATTAATATTAAAAATGACAGTATTTTAATATTAAAATTCGATTTATTAATATTAAAAATCATTTTAATATTTATGAATAGGAATAAATTCCACAACGGCTTGCCATACAAACCATCTTTATCTATCATTCTATCTATCTATCAGCATGCGCCGGTATTTGGTATACGCGACGGATGGCCGATGATCATATTCAAAACCAATCATCATTTGAATTTGGTTAATTGATCTTTAATGATTAGGACTGATTGGTGATGGCAGAGAATATGTCTCTGGTGATGGTTATAAACACATAGAAGTAAACTTTCAAAAAAAAAAGTTTCCTTGGAAAAATTATCAAAATATATGAATATGCTAAATATTTTTTCTTTCGTATGTAATAATTGAAGACGTTTAGAAATATAAAAACCTTCACATAGCTGGAAAATTTTCAATTCAAGTTATTTCATTTAAAACGTTTAGAAATATAGATCTTATTCGATGTGGCCCGCTTGGAGATCAAAACCCTGTCTACTTTCGTCTATTTATATTGCCGAACATTCTATAATCAAGGATTTGTACAAGCCCTTGCTATCATATAATGAATCTCGTCGCCAATATCACCATAATTACATAAAGTACAGATACAATCTTCTCCTAAATAGTTTGCCATCTAACAATTCCAAAAGAAATTTTGAGTCGAAACTGATCGAAGTACCAAATCTATAAAAATAATCACTATTTTTTGTAGCAGTAGACGTCGAAAATTAAACTGTATATATTCTTTTTCAAAACTCCTGAAATAATTTAACATTATCTATAGACAGCTTACATATGCAAATCTTTTAGAAGTATGTGAGCGTCTGAGACTACTATAACACAGAGATTGGTCACTTCCCGTACTGACCAGTCAAATAGTAATTAATTCTAAGTCTTCGATCACGTGACTCGGCACGTGACCCGAAGTGTTTGACAAGAAGGACACGATCCGCCATCTTTGACAGTGGAAGAGGATTTAATAATTAGCAAATGTGGATGTATAAAGAGTTTTATGTTTCGGTAAGTGTGAATTAAAGCTTTGAAATAATCATAAATGTTTGTTTATAAGCACTTTAAATAAAATAAGTGCAGTTATGGACTTGAATTTACTGTCCAAACCGGAAGGTAACCTCGAGTTTTTACCAGTCCGTGGGATCGGGTCAATGAGCAACTCACCCATAACTTACATTCAGATGAACAATCTGTTTTCCGGATATTTCATTTGCAAGCCTTAATAATAAACCTGTGTAATGATGTAAAATTTGTAATTATATGAAATATCATTTTTTCTGTATCAGTGTTACAATTCCGATGCAGAACTGAGAATCACTCGTGACAAGGTGCATACACACAACATGAGGTCTGATACTGAGTGATAGGTCAATTTGTATTGTTAATTTAAGAAATTCAGACTTATATTTTGTTCCGTTGATAATATATATATTCAGTCTATACATGTGAGAATAATAAATGTATGCAATGAAAGTTTGTAGCCATGTCTACATAAAGAGTTATAGGCATATATATATATATTTTAAATACTAGACCCAAACATGATATTCTAAGTACATGCACCTTGGTCTGCTTTCTTTATCAGTTTAAATGTTTTGATAAATACTAACATGATTGTTCAATTACTGCTGAGCCTTATCTCAGATTACTGTCTTAACAAATACTGATTTGCCTATGCTATAAACTTGATAAAAGTTATTTTTTTATTCATAATATATTTTTATTGTAGGATTAAGAATGCCTCCCAGAAAGAAATCACGCATTGGAAGAATGGCGAAGTACCATTATAATAAAAGGAACAGAAGCATGAAATTTGATATAATAAAGGAATAGCCACTTGTAGCAATACTAATAAAAATAAGCAGATTTTGATTTTTAATAATGATCGCCAATCAGACAACTACTTAAGTTAAATTAAGTTCAATGATGTGGATGTAAGCTATTGAATCCACCGTACATGTAATTACCTTCAACAATGAGAAAACTTATACTGTGCTTCAAAATTCCCGACATGAAAAATATAAAACAATTCAGTAGAGAAAACGAAGAGTCTACATTAACAAAGCAATTTACAAAAAATCAAATATGACCGACATCAACCAACGGCAACCACTGAAATACAGGCTCCTGACTTGAGACAGGCACATAAAAAACACTAGCATGGGACATTGGTGTAACGACACAACATAAGAACAAACTTTAAACAGAAAGTTGTGAAGTGTTCATTTCGGTCTAATCAGACTGACTGTACATGAAATATTCGCCATTGACAAGCAGTTGTGAATCTGAAGTTGAATTTACAGAAAGGGTGACATCATCATGTGCTATCATATTTAACATTCTTGTTTAGATCTGACATTGCTACGTATTTATTTACACATTCCGCAATTTTTGGCTTCTCAGAATTTTCACATGGAAAACTGTCAGCAGATACCCAAACGAAAATGTTATAGGAACCTATAAAGCATCATGCCGGCAACAAGCACATTTATATTTGCTGTGGTTAAAGCAGTTCTCAACTCTTCATCTAAGTGGCTCGATTATTTGGGTTACAAAAATATACGAAGAGCCTAGTGTTATAACTAAAACATACGACACTTTTAACAGCAGACAATATTCAAATTTTCAAACCACTGGACGTTAAGCAACCAACAATCAATCAAATTTTAAAAACTTTCTGGTTCTATATTGAAACACAAAATTCCTTGTTTGGGTTTACGAAAGAGGTCAATATTTCTGGTGTTGAAAAAATATTATCGTGATTTACACAAATGCTGTTCTATTTATGTGAACATAGAGATAATTTGTTAGATATTTTGATTATTTAGTCATGCAATTTGGAAGCTTTCTTCATTTAGAATATCTTATGATTCGTCATTAAACCTGGAGCCACACTATATATTTAATTATATATAACAACATTTAGTACACCCAGAAATACACCACCAAAAAAGGAACTTCAATTGAGGCGTTGCTATATTTGGAAATTGGCAACTAATATTACAAATTAAATTGAGTTTTGAGATGCTTAGTATAGCTTCAATCACTAGGATACAGAGAATAGTGTAAGTCATAAAGATTCTGTAAAAACGCAATGAACCCCATTTCGAGAAATATTTGCCACTGACGCTCTCATGTAGCTTAGAAATTGAAAACTTGACAATTCTTAACCACCAGTCTTCATTGATCAAATTGAAAAAGGATTTGTAATTTTTAATTCAAAATTGTTGCTTTGGTTCTAGACAATAACTCCTGTATAAGCATTTCGTGGTCAGTGTTGTCGTTTAACACAAGATTTGGACACAACAATGTACTATCTTGACCATGTTAATATATTTATGTTTGCTTTATGTACCCATTGAAGTTATAACCTCTTTGCTGATCTGTTACGTAAGGAAATTACTCATTTACCTTTAATGATATATTTTCTCTTCTGTGATCGCCGCCTATTACATTGTTTGCAAAAACTTAATCTAAATTGATTGAATAATTAAACCTTTTAATTATCATGTATACTAAGAAAGGCATCCTGATTAAACTGATTCTTTAGAAAGGAATGTGATAAAAAAAAAAAACTAATTATCAGACTGAAATTTAAAAAGAGGAAAAGGGAGGGGGTTGAAACCGAAAAAAATGGTTTGAAAAATAAAATTTACGTTGGATAATCTGATGAGGGTCTGGATGGGGGTTCTTTATTTCCTATAATTTCTATGCCATTTTTCTCTATTCTTTAAATTTTATCACCTAAATATTTTCTCTTCTCTATTCTTTATTTGTCGTCCATTTTTCTCCATTCTATACTTTTTTTTCCCCTTATTCTCTATTCTATAAAACCCCATCCACACCCTCCTGAATCCTACCACAAGTGCACCGACGATATTTGACAAGGTTTACTACAATAAACATGCATATTGGGCACTCAGCAGTGAAACATACCTTTACAAGTATAGAATAAAACTTTAAAGTTTACTGCAATAAACGGAGCCTCGTGTATCTTGGGCACCCAGCTGTGAAACAAAATTCATCTCCCATGCTTTTGAGACTACCTGTCTTTACAGGTAAAATATTTGTATATTAGATACAATTAACGGACGTGTAGCAAAACAATGTAACTGTAAGATTGATAAGATTAATCACATTCACAATTTCAAGAGTGGCCGCATAATAACAACATGAAACTATTAACAAATTATTAATGATTAAAACAAAATTTAAATATTAATAGAGATAACTACATTTAAAAGATAAAAACTATTTTCCTTTTTGATTAATTCAATTTTGTTTTAATTTATTTTTAAAAGAAAATAATAATATCCGATACTTTTATAGCAGTCTCAGTGATTAGGTGATGATTTATGTCGTCTGCTACGGTCGAATACGAAACTACGGTTAAATACGAAACTACGTTAAAATAACGTAGCTAACTATACCGGAGACTCAGATAATCCAATAAATCGATAGTGACCAATCTCTGTGTTATAGTAGTCTCAGGTGAGCGTATAGTAAAATTTGTTATAAAATTTAACTGTAAACGATTTTGTTTCTTAATTTGTGTTTGCTAATTAACTGGGGTTCATGCTGTCAAAAGTCAAAATGTCTCCTTGTGTAATAAGTTATTGATAAAAAAATTTGAAGCCGCCAGAAGAATAAATCATTTCCCGAACTAAAATACATTTATCTGTAAATAAAGACAATTCGCCTAAAACATTCTCTCATATATTTAAACAATTGTAAAATAATTAATTCAGCGACTTTCTGTCTGTTTACTAATACTTTTCTTGTTCAGTTTTTTTTATACCCATTGCTCTTCATATATTCGAATGATAATTACTGATCACAAATTTTCCGGATGCTTTTTATCCTATTTTCGTATCGAACTAACATGTTAGCAGTTGAACGGAATTAAGTACTTTTTTTAGGAATTTACAACTTAAATTTTCAACAACAAAATTCTACACTTTTTTACCTGGATTTTTTCTCTGTTTCGAAGCCGCCACCGGTGACCCCATAACATAGCCAACACCTCACATGGCGTATTCACGATGTTGTGGTATTGACAATATACAATAACGTTTATCAATATACAGCAAGTAAGTAATTTGGTGTTGAATGCCAGTAGATCAGAATTTGTTAATTGAATTTTACCTGTTAAAGGGCACTAGCTGTCAAATTCATGTTCATCGATTTTGATCAAATTCACATAACGTGTAGTGTTGAATTGTTTATTAAAATTTCACGCACAATCTTGGCTGATATCAAGGAATTGTATGTTTAAATACAATTCCTTGCTGATATGCATAAAACCATTATTTCATGAAACTGCATGAAAAATTGACTTATCGCATAATACAGGGGCGGATCCAGAACCTCGATGTCTGGGGTACCATGAAACCAAAATTAAATTTTTTTTATATTTTATATATGCATATCTGCGAGTGTGGGTGGTGGTGGTGTCATGTATTGGGGATGATGCTGGTCGTAAGAGGGAGGGTAGGGGTCGGGTCTTCATTTTATAACTTTTCATTATTTTGGGGTCCGTTTCTTTCTACTCTTTTATTTGTTGCCAATTGTCCTCTATTCTTTACAGTTCATCACAGCTTTAATCTGTTTTCTATATTTTTGGGCCCATTTTTCTAGCCTTACCTTTTGACCATTATTCTCTAATCTGTAAAACCCGTTCATACCCTCATTCAGGGTAAACCATTCATACCCTAGTACACGGTAACCTATTCATACCCTCATACATGGTAATTAAAACAAGAAAAATATAGGCCTACACATATTACTGTACTATAATAGAAAAACAAAGGATATGGGGTATCCATCCATGACACAAAATCAGCACATGCACAGCAAAAAACACACAATAAGCTTTTATTGTTATTCTTTATCTCAAATATAAGTAGGTTTTCTATGATACAATATAATTTTATTAATGCTTATATGTAAGGCACAGACCATTCATGTTTTGCAGAGGGGGAAGGGTTTGTTTCCTAAAGAAATAAGAGGGAAAAAAACTTTTATATGTATGGAAACTTGTGGTATAATTTCAGAGAGATTCATTCACTTAAACACAAGTTATTGTCTGGAAACTGCAAAAATGCTTATTTGGGCCCCTTTTTTGGCCCCTAATTCTTAAACCTTTGGGACCATAACCCCCAAAATCAATCCCAACCTTCCTTTTGTAGTTATAAACCTTGTGTTTAAATTTTATTGATTTCTATTTACTTATACTAAAGTTTCTATCCGGAAACCATCTGTCTTCGGACGACGCTGACGACGACGACGACGTGATACCAATATACAAGGATTTCTCACTATACAAATCCTTGCAATATACGACCAAAAAATTTTTAATTTTTGCGGTCGTATAAAAAAAATGCTGTATGCATTGAAAAAAATCGTTTGTTGTTTAATAAAATCCGAAAAAGACTGTTCTGAGACAGGCACATTCCCCAGAAACCGTATACAATGTGAGTGTTTGGTAAAAAAGACATATCTCATATCGATACTAACATTCCTGACACTAAACATCTATTTTTACATATTCTTTTAAGACCGATTTTATAGTTGGTAATTTCTTTCCTGATCAGAAGATTTCACTTGTTAGGGACGACATCAAAAGTTCAATGTAGGATAAAAAACTTAATTCACATAGTTTTTTCACTGTCCCCCCACCCCCCTCTTAACTTAATTTGAAAAAAATTGATTGACCAATATGAATATACGTAAAATCGATTTTGGATAAACAAAACTTGCAGCAATTTTAACCCCACCCCAAACTATTTGATTTAAGTTTTTTATCCTACATTGATCTTTTGATGTCGTCCCTTAATCGATCTTGATCCTGTAATATTGTATTAGAAACCAATAAATATGTTCGTATTAATTCCAATCAGCATGTACATGTACATGTAGTTTACATAAATGCTTTTGGATATAGACATTATATATACACAAAGTTGTCAAATTAACACCCATCGATAAGTTGTCATAAATCACATGTTGAAGCTGGGGTTAATTAACGACCAGTTTAAGAAGTCAAATCAAGCTGTGTCTTGATTTTCGATCTAGATATCTAAATAAGCAGATACAGTAGCAATAAAACTATGTTAGAAAATTTTTTGGTGACCTCGACTGGGGGGCACGTGCCCCTGTGCCCCGGTAAATCCGCCACTGTAATACCAGAACTAAAAAAAACCACCGAAAGTCCACTTAAGAGGGTAGGGATGTGAATTAACAGAATAGAGAATAACGGACAAAGAAAAAGGAATAAAGAATAGTGAAAGAAAGAGAATAATGGAAAAAGTGTAAGTTATTAAAATTATAGCTAAAAAGAAGACCCCCCGAGACGATCCTTCAACTTCAACTGTTATTTGACGCTGCCGAGTTATTTTGAGACAAAGACATGTATTAGTAGTCAGCCGGTAGCACTCTTGCATCAATTTGAGGATTACCCAAGGTTAATTTTACGGCGGATCATCTTATTTTGGCTTAAATATAAACATAATTGACAAGTTTCCTTCCCCTGCATTATCGATCGCACATGTAAATAGCACGTTGGCCTCAAATAAGACATTGATGATCATTGATACATTACAACACTTGTCGTCAGTATTTGAAAATATTGATTAAGAAGGTACAGAAAATTAATGCACGCACACTATTATCCACCACAGGCCTAAATCGTTAGTCCGCAAACAACGAGGGTGATGAAAACCCAGTACTTTGAACACAGCCACCGCATGTTGTGAATTTGAAAGCTTCCCAAATTAGTAACTATCCATTTCTACCCATAGAAAACTTTTGCCCTTCTTTTATCAAAATGAAATATGTTGATATTAATGAATGGTATAAAGGTTAAATCAATTTATTCATATATTTGACCGACTAGAATTATTGGGGAATTTAAACCATTCCTATTGTAAGTGATAAAATTAAATTTATATCGGGGTGATTGAAATGAGGAAAAGGGGGCTGATCAGGAGTTCAGGGCCCTCTTTTTTGGAAAAAATGATTGATTATATAGAGAATTACTGAAGCATGACAGGAGCAGGCCCCATCTTAGGCAGTCAGTAGGCCCCCACTTATGAAAATTTCTGGATCCATCACTGTGGGCTTCAGTTGTATTATCTTGAAAACTTTATACCTGTATTCTAAAGTGTAAATCAAGGGAAAATAATGTAAATTAGCTGTGCATTGGGGTCTATTAAGGGGTATTTTGGGGGGAAGAAAGAAGGGAGGGGTTTACTATAGAACCCTATGGGATTTTATTTTCTACAATTTTCAAATGAATATAACTTGTAAACTGTAAGTGATAGACACACGCAGTCTTCAGAAATGATGATAGGACAATAAAACAAATCACATGAAATATAGGGCGAGTCCCTGGGGTAATACCCATCCCTTCAATTTGAGAATATGCTATTATCTTGTAAACAGTCCAGATCCCCACCCTAAACCATACATATTCTTGAATGGGACAATAAAACAAATCAATTAAAATTAAAGGAAGTCCCTGGGGTCACCCCACCCGTTCAATTTGAGAATGTGCTATTATCATGTTAACAGTCCAATCTCCACCTCTATACCATATATATTTTGTATGGGACAATAAAACTAATCAAATGAAATTAAAGGAAGTCCCTGGGGTCAACCCACCCGTTCAATTTGAGAATGTGCTATTATCTTGTGAATGATCCAGATCCCCACCCCTAAACCATATATATTCTTGTAGGGGACAATAAAATAAATGAAATGAAATAAAGGAAGTCCCTAGGGGTCACCCCCCCTCTTGTTTGAAAACTTGTAAACGGTCAAGATCCCCACTCCTAAACCATATATATTCTTGTATGGAACAATAAAACATCAAATGAAATATAGGAGAATCCATGGGGTCACCCCACCCCACATGTTTGAAAAACTTTTAAATGGTTGAGATCGCCAGTGGTTAGGTGAAAAATTTCTGATCCCTGATCCCCACCCCTAAACCATATATATTCTTGTATGAGACAATAAAACAAATCAAATGAATATGGGACAATAGGAATGGCGAATTATGTGAGCTTTGTTTGGGAGACTTCGTTAAAGCATCCTGTTACAATTACTTCTTGTTTGAACATAATTTTGGTTTTATTATGCATGTCTTTCTTCTACATTTTGGATAAATAGACCCATAATCCGCAAATTGCAAGTTGAACCTTCTTCAGTAGGCCTATCCCCATCAGAGACCAAATGATGTACAAGTAAGGTATAGGTAACGATATGAATGCAACTATGAGCAAAAGCCTTACCAATGGCGGATCCAGGGGAGGATTCCAGGTTTTGGAAGTTCAACTTGAACCCCTTTTTTCAAATGCATTTGAATGGGAACATATAGTTGGAACACCCCTTTGTCTTGGGTTTGGAACCCCTTTTAAAATGGCTGGATCCGCCTGCATACCATCTAGCTAACTATAAAGGCTTTAAAAATATGAAATAAATCAAACAAGGAAATTAACGGTGTAGGCAACTGTTTTGAATTTAAAAAAAAACCTTTAATAACAATGTTAAATTTTGTGTGCATTTATTTTTGCTTATTTTCAATAATGGATGAAATTGCTTGATTGATTATTGTAATTTAAGAAAATCTGCATACATGTTATGAAATGGGAATTTGTCAAAGAGACAGCAACCCAACCAAAGAGGAGACAACGGCTGAAGGTCACCTATGGGTCTTCAATGCAGTGAGAAAATTTCGCACTCGTCTTCAGCTCATAAATATGTATCAGAAATGAGAATGAGATACAGCTCTCAGTTGCATTAATAAAAACCTCACAATAAGTTCTGAATATCAGAATATACAGTATTGCAAGATTCTCTCAAAATGTACACATGGAGCTGAGAAACTGTAAAATTAATCATGCTAATTTAACATTAAAGTCCTCGGAATCAATCTTAATATGCATACTCTTGTACAAAGGAATATAAGTATGCAATAGACATATATGGTCTTCAAAAATAAGAGTATCGATGCTATTAATTTATGACAAGATCTTAATCAAGTTATAATTTTGGTTTGTTTAAAAATTTGGAGGTTAGTATGACCTCCTTTTTTTGTGATGATGTTTTCGTTTTAAGTTGGGAAAAATTGTTTGTACCAACAAAAATAAAAACACAAAGTTAATCTAGAATTATGTTTTATCATTTTTTATGTTTAGGTTGTCAGCAAGATGAAAAGAACAAATATGCAGTTCAAAAATCAAAATGTGGATAAGCTGAGGTTCAAGGTCCTACCTTTGCAGATTTCCATATTTTGCATGAATAAATTTAAAGTTTATATCATGGACGGCAGAGAAAGAAAAAACTTT
This sequence comes from Mytilus coruscus, assembly GCA_017311375.1. Taxonomy (NCBI): domain Eukaryota; kingdom Metazoa; phylum Mollusca; class Bivalvia; order Mytilida; family Mytilidae; genus Mytilus; species Mytilus coruscus. Next base: position 59,334,420 of record CM029606.1, read on the forward strand.
TCAATTTTCCTGCATCTGAAGGATAAATGTAAAACATCTTGTTTTCGTAAGTTTTATGCTCTGTTTTAATAGTGTTTGTACATTCATCTGTCCAGTCCTTCCTCTAAATTGTATCCTCTAAGTTTTTGATGAGTGTTCGCCATGAATTTCAGTAAGTATTTTGTGGATTTACATTTATATACTCAAAATTTAGTACTAATATTAATGGGATTTTAGCAAGACATCCTGTCAAATGCTTGTTAATCATGTTTATGTTCCAGAACATATGAGTATCTGGTCTGTACGCTGCGTACAGTCTGCCCAATTTTAAGAAGTTGGTCAAGTTTATTAGAAACAAATGTACATTACAGATCAACATAACTGAAATCTTTAATAGATTAATACAAAAAGTTTAATTGCAGTTGAAATAAAAACACATGTTTGGTCGAGCTGGTACTAGACAGTACAAGTATACTCAAATGGTCTGACTATATGCATATGGTTGGACTATAAGAGTATACTTATATGTTAACGTACGGTCCAAATACTGATATGGTCTGGAACATTTATACATGTCTTAAAATTTATATAAAACACATTGGTGTTTGTGAACTTGGTAATAAGTTATTCGATAGAACTATAATGTTTTGGGATATCAAAATAAATAAATATCCCATTTTTAGCTCACCTGGCCCAAAGGGCCAAGTGAGCTTTTCTCATCACTTGGCGTCCGGCGTCCGTCCGTCGTCGTCCGTCGTCGTTAACTTTTACAAAAATCTTCTCCTCTGAAACTACTGGGCCAAATTTAACCAAACTTGGCCACAATCATCATTGGGGTATCTAGTTTAACAATTTTGCCCAGTGACCAAGCCAACCAACCAAGATGGCCGCCATGGCTAAAAATAGAACATAGAGGTAAAATGTAGATTTTGGCTTATATCTCTAAAACCAAAGCATTTAGAGCAAATCTGACATGGGTAGAATTGTTTATCAGGTCAAGATCAATCTACCCTGAAATTTTCAGATGAATTGGACAACCCGTTGCTGGGTTGCTGCCCTGCATTGGTAATTTTAAGGAAATTTTGCCGTTTTGGTTATTATCTTGAATATTATTATAGATAGAGATAAACTGTAAACAGCAATAATGTTCAGCAGAGTAAGATCTACAAAAAGTTGACATGACCAAAATGGTCAATTGACCCTTAAGGAGTTATTGCCCTTTAAAGTCAATTTTAACAATTTTGGTAAATTTTTGTTATCTTTACAAAAATCTTCTCCTCTGAAACTAGTAAGACAAATTAAACCAAACTTGATCACAATCATCATTAGGGTATCTAGTTTAAAAAATGTGTCCGATGACCCCGCCTGCCAACCAACATGGCTAAAAATAGAACATAGGGTAAAATGCAGTTTTGGCTTATATCTCTGAAACTAAAGCATTAAGAGCGAAATTGACATTTGTAAAAATGTTCATCAGGTTAAGATCTATCTGTCCTGAAATTTTCAGACGAATCAGACAACCTGTTGTTGGGTTGCGGCCCCTGAATTGGCAATTTTAAGGAAATTTTGCAGTTTTTGGTTATTATCTTGAATATTATTATAGATAGAGATAAACTGTAAACAGCAATAATGTTCAGCAGAGTAAGATCTACAAAAAAGTTGACATGATCAAAATGGTCAATTGACCCTTAAGGAGTTATTGCCCTTTAAAGTCAATTTTAACAATTTTGGTAAAGTTTTGTAATCTTTTACAAAATCTTCTCCTCTGAAATAACTGAGACACTTAACCATTTAACCAAACTTGGTCACAATCGTCATTAGGGTATTTAGTTTAAAAATGTGTCCGATGACCCTGCCTGCCAACCAACATGGCAGACATGGCTAAAAATAGAACATAGGGTAAAATGCAGTTTTGGCTTATATCTCTGAAACTAAAGCAAAAGTATAACGGTTGCATTGATTTATGCATCAATTGTAAATAAAAATATAAGGTGAGCGACACAGGTTCCTTGGAGCCTCTAGTTACTTTTAATAAAGAAGAAGATTATTGATGTATGTATAACTGTATATAAAATGAGACAGCAAGCCAACTACACAAAAATAAGGATAAAACAATATAATTTTTTGTATCAATGTTATAATTTCAATATGTCCAAAACTTCAAGGTATTTTTCATTGAAATAAAACACAAATTGAACTCTGTCAGAACTTCAAAAGCTTAAGGAAATATTGTTTCTGTTGTCTGCGTTTTGTATAATATATTGCAAATTCTTGTGAAAAATGGAATGTTATTATAATTGCCTAAAGTTTTAACATTGATCTTTATATATATTATATATATATTATATATATAACCTGGGAAAATACCCAAATGTTATAAAGAAGAATAAATTAATTGATTGTTATATAGTATTAGAATAGGAAGATGCGGTATATTGCTAATTTGACAAATCTCCATCAGAGACAAAAGGATGTAGGAGGTTAGCAACTGATGACACTGGACAACTTTTAAAAATCAGTAAAATCCATACCGCATAGCTATTTTTATTGAAAATCATATTATTGCTACATGTATGCAAACAATTTTGTATAATACATAACTTCAGATTTTACTGGTTCTTTTTCAGAAGGATTGAGATTCATCACCTAAAATAAATGGAGAAAACATAGAAACAAGACCAGAATAAATTCAAAGACAAAAGTTGGATCAGTTATTATTTTCATCACTCAGTCAATGAATCAAGTTCTATTAAAACCAAAAGATATTGAAACCACAATAATGTCAATGTTCTGTGTTGAATGACTTAAAAGTGGACTATACAATCACACAATGCTGGATGATAAGAAACTATTAATGTTTTGTGTGGAGGGATATTGTGAAAAAATAGATTTACTTAAATAGCTACTAGTATGTTAAGCCTAATGATAGAGTTTTTCATTGATTTCAAATGGTAAATAATTGTGTTTCAAGAAAGTATTCTATAATTCATAAATAAACATATATTGATACTTACATTATCTGCTTTGTTGTTTAAAAGTTTAGTTTTGAACAGTTATAGAACAATATGTTGAATTAACATTTCCAAAGAAAAAGATATTCAATTAAAATGATTCATCTTATAACAATTTACTACCAAATAGAATACATATTGTAACATACACATTAATATATATTTATATCTATATAATATAATTTGAATCCCATAGGATTTTAATGTGTCCCATGGGATATTAAAATCCCATGGGATAATTATAGTCCCATGGGATTTTTTTGTCCCATGGGACAACAAATATCCCATGGGACTACAATTATCCCATGGGACCAAAAAAATCCCATGGATTTAACCAAAATCCCATGGGATAATGGTCGATCCCATGGATTTTGCCCTGTCCCATGGGATATTGAAAATCCCATGTTTTTATAAATCAAATAGCAAAATAAATATAATAGTAACAGTAGAAAACAAATGAAATTATTGAATCCCATGTAATTCCGCACATTTTGGTTATATACATGACATTGTAGCTCTTATTTGAGTGGCGGCAGATTTGCAAATGAGTGTTTTGCAAATTAAAAGTGTCCAGTGTTAATCCTTGAATCCGTTTCTGATGATTCACGGTCATCTACAACAGATTTTAATAAGTGTCATGTAATTTTTTAATATAGTCGAGGGACATTTTCTATGAAGATTTGTACTGTTCTTAACGAGCTTTAATAAACCTATCTGACTTCCGACTATCATCAGACATGAAGCAAATTGCCTTTTATCTGTACCAAACAATGCCAAAGTTGTAGCCGACTTTACATTTTTTTTTTTTGTTAAAACTGTGTCTTTTTACCATTAAAAGAAACCATTTATAAAACATAATTCATCGAAGGAATCGATAGTTATTATCCTTGTTGTGTAGGAAAAGGTCGTAATACGAAATGGTATCATAAGTATTATTATTTTATAGAAAATTATTCATTTCAATCAAATATTGTATTTACACATCTATATGTACAAAATTACGTAAAAAAACAGTGCAATTTTGTCAATATTTTAGAATATCGTTTTACCTGTAAACTAAAAATATAGTCAATTGATCTCTTCTGAAACAACGAAAATAACCTGAAGAATTCCTTTTTTTTTTAAATTTGATTCATTGTATATGTGTCAAAGTTTACGTTAGAATTTCGGAACGAAAGAATCAATCAAATCAAATCAAATATATTGCTTACAACCAATTCATTAGTAATGTTCGTATATCTGTGTCATTTTGATATTTATTTTTGTTTTATTTAAAATTATTGACTTCATTAAACATGCATCCTCTCAAAAATTAAGAAAACTTTTTATGTTTCAAAAAAATCGTGGTACAATTAACAAAATACAGATAATATGTCAACTGAAATCTGTTTTTAAAGTTTTCTATTTTGTCTCAAATGTTAATCATTTATTTTACGGTAAATCCATTTGAAATGATAATGCAAGAAATAAAACCCCTGACAATCAGTACCAAAAAATTAAATCTTATTTGATCCGAAAATTGTGATCACAAAAAAGAAATTTGAAACTCTTAAACAAAATAAAATCCTACAAATAAGATAAGAGACCTTATAATAAAGTATTAGTTGTCCGCTGGACTGATGGAGGCGATTCAAAAATAATCATTGACAGTTGTTTTTGGTAATATTTAATAATGTGTACAAAAAAAAAACTGACATATTTTCCTTACCTCTAGCAAGAGTTTTCTCTCCAGAAAAACAAACAAATAAAAAGAAATTCACCAAGAAGACTCCAATTGCAGACATTTTAATATTACAAATAACTGTGAATTGTATAAACCCCAAATATACTGGAGTATGGGACCCATGGTTTTGTATACAAATTGATATATTGATAAGTACTTGATTTAATCATTACTTTGCATGTTTGATAAAGTTTAAAGTATATTGTTTCAAAACTGTAACCGTTTCTGTTACTCAAATTCTTGGAATTTTTATTGTTACAAAATTATATTAGAAGAATGATGAACATCATTTATATAAGTGATTTACTGACATTTTCTTATTAGAAATATTTTAGGCACTCAAAATAACAAGTCTTTTTTAAATTACTTTACTTTTCAATATTTCGGTAAGATTTTATCGTTATAGTGCAACAAATATCGATGTCTGGTCAAGATATATCACATCAGTAATTAAAAAAAATAGTATTTAATAGTCATCTACTCGTGCGCGAACGAGTGTGTTTTTGGACAGGAGTTGACCCGCTCAGCTTGGTTATCATCCAATAATACTAACTGCTTTCACAAAAAATTGAAAACAACACGTTTAATAATTTCATGCGTCCGAAGCGCTTTTCTGGATTTACCTTCATCAGGAACGCTTAATGCCAAACATTTGAAATCCGAGGGATGTATAAGTACCGAAACAGTTGAAGAGCTATATGACAAAAATACCTAAAAAAAATAGCCAAATTCATCTAAGGTCAACTTTGCCTGAGGGAGTTGAAACCTTAGTTTCTTTATAATTTAAAAATTTATAAACGGACAATTTTAGAAAAGTTTGTACTGACTACTGAGCTGATGATACCCTCGGGGACTGATAGTCCACCAGCTGAGGTATCGACCCAGTGATGTAAAAAATTGAAAACAACACGTTTAATAATTTCATGCGTCCTGCACCAATTCTATGACAGCACATCTTCGCTAGCCAAGCTGGGTGGAGAGGAGGGGATTGGATAATAACCCTTGGCTAGCGAAGATGAGAATGGCTATTCATCGAATTCAGTTGCCGTGTTATAATGGTCTACCATCTCGTGCATGATCATGATGATGGCCACCACAATACATTTGAAAATATTAAATCCCCCAACACGTCCTTTAATCCAACTTCTACCATGACACATTGATAAAGAACATACATAGGTCTGGACTGGTATGCTTAAAACCACTTAAGTTTAGATATCCAATCGTCAGTACTAATTTATCGTAGGAAATGTAGAAAAATCTGTCCATTCGGAACAAATCTTAACATAAGTAGCTTTATGCATACGGGCCCTGGTTCACGCTTAGCAATAATTACTGTTTTATTGACCAAAAAAATCAGAAATTTATCTTTTGTCCGCCTCGTTAAGACCATAGGCGATTGAGAGATGGGTACTCCTTTTTCTTTTCTATTCTTTATGTGTTGAAGATTTTTATGGCCCCGCAACAAAATTGTCGGGGCCATATAGTTTTACCCTTGTCCGTCATTCAGTCATTCCGTCATTCCGCAACAAACCATTTTACGCAATTTTTTTCTAAACGCCTTCAGATATTGGGCTGAATTTTGGTATGTGAGTTAATCATGATGAATTGCAGATCAAGTTTAAGTTTCGTTCCGCTCTGCTAATTTTTGCCGAAAATAACGGGCTTTTGACTTTGATAAATTGTTTTGATATGTGAGTTAACCATGATGAGTTACAGATCAAGTTTAAGTTTCGTTCCGCTCTGCTGATTTTTGCCGAAATTACGGACTTTGGACTTTGATAAATTTTTGGAAATCAGTTATACGGATTTTTTTTACGCCTTCAGATTTTGCACTGATTTTTGATATGTGAGTCTACCATGATGAGTTTACAGATCAATTTTATGTTTCGTTCCGCTGTGCTGATTTTCATGTCGTTTCAACACATCTTGTTTGATCTGCAGTACATCCACTTCCTGTTTGCTGATAGTTTGAAATTTAACTACTCATTGATCAAGGAAATTTTTCATCAAACTAGTATTGGTCTTGAGAGCTGGATACTATCCATGCATGTTTGTGTCCACATGTGTTGTTGAAAGTGCAGAACTTTTTGAGACGGGGCCATTCGTGTCGTTCTGACACATCTAGTTTTAAATAATTGTCTTTGATATTTAAACTAATGTTATTATTTTACGTGTTGCAGTTATCTTATCCGAGGAATCCTACAATAAATGTAGTTTGTATATGACCCCTCTACTTTTATTTTGAAACAACATTAAACGCAAGAAGAGGTTGGGTTCCATGCCCCAACCGCATGTGCTTCATGACGCCTGGTTAATCTGAATGTCTAAATCAGTGGCGTTTGAAACGTTCTTTCTGAGTTTGTCCATTTTTGTCTGTACATCTGATTCAAATTAACGTGCACAATTATTTTTCGCAAATGGTCGCATTTTGTGTTTCATCCTGTCTGTTATGGGCAACAAGATTATCTATTTTCAGTCCAAATATTTCCTAGTGCAAATATTGAACACTAAATCTTTAATTACTAAAATATAGGATTTTTGTTTCTTGTGAATAAAGGTTTAAAGGAGTTATATCAACAAGACAGATCGACAGAACAAAAATCAATCTTGATCTGTAACATATCATGGTAAAACTATATAACAAATATCAAATCAATATCTTAAAGCAATACGAAAAAAAGTGTGGAAAACTGATTATTTGCGTGAATTTTTAAGTGCGAGGACCATATATAACACTGCAATAAATCATCCGAACCGAACAAAATTCTAACTTGATCTGTAACTTGTCAGGATGAAATTATATACCGAATACATCAATTCAATATCTTCAAACACGAAGAAAAAGAGTATGAAAACTGATTTGCTGGACTGACGGATGGACGTTCCGACGGACGGACCGAAAGACAAACGGACGAAGAGCAAACCTAAAGTCCCCTTAACCTTTGCCGGTAGGGGACTTAAAAGGACAATTAAAAAGTATTTCTGTCTTTCACAACTTGAAGCCTGGTATTAACAGAATTGAAAATTCCGGTTTGTCTTTATCTTATTTGCACTAGCCTTTTGGATTAAGTAGGCATGGCTAATTCTTGTACATTGTAATTTAATCGAACTTCCCCGCAGTACAGTCTGATCTAAAACCAAAAGGAAACAAAATTAAAAATATAACGGAATACTGAATCAGATTTACAAAATTGAACTATGTTTGACGTAGGCATTGTTCACAAATATCTTATATGATTCTTAAAATATGTTTTACTACAAAGAATACATATTTCGACATTCGTTTTGCTTAATTAGTTGAGCGCATATTATCTATTAGGTAGGACATTATTTCGGATTCCATTGATTTAGCTTGGTTTTTTTTTATCGAGAACATGACAGATTATATTGTTTCCGAGAGAAATACTGTAAATGTCAAGAAGCTAGCAGTAATATTATTTCACTAAGAGTACAATATTCTTTGGACTTTATATTACAGACCACAAGGGTTTTCTGGGGTATGGAAATATTGTTATCCCTTGGTCTTTTTTCCAAGAAACATTAAAACTCTTGCCAAAAAGCGTTGTCTGCTCTGTTGTGTGGGATGTATAAATTCGAAGCAATGTCTGGTCAGAATGGGGACATTAAATCCAATGCCGAAAGCCTCTTGCAAGACTTAATTTCTGTCCATTTCCAAAATCCGCATTTTACATTGGCATTCCTAATTTCTCGCCCATTATCTAGGTCGGCCCCCTATGCAGAACCTTTCTTCTGTATTTAATGTCAATTTGTTCTCGTCCTGAACATGCATGAAATATTTACCACTGGACGTTAAGCAAACAACAATCAATCAATCTACGACACAAACTTAACCACAAAAACTTAATATTGGCCAATGAGCCAAGAAAATGATGTCAAGGTCAAACGAACACTTCCATACAAACATGTACACCTTTCAATTATTCCATACACCAAATATAATTGACTCTTTGCCTCAAGCATATGAGAAAAATACCTGCACACAAACACTAAAAATTGACCGAAAAACCATGACAATTAGGTCAAGATCAGATGAACCTTGCCATACAGACATGTACACATTGCAATCAATCCATACAAAAAATATAAACTATTGCTTTTAGTATCTGAGAAACATGCATACCAGCCGATGATATTTAATATTGACAAATAAACCATGAAAATGAGTTCAAGGTCAGATGAACCATTTCAAACAGATATGCACACGTCGCAATCATTCCATATACTAAATATAGTTAATCTATTGGTTATAGTATCTACAAACAAAGACCAAAGTAGCAAACTTTACCATTGACCAATGAACCTTATAAAATAAAATAAAGAACATATAACAATCCACGGATGTCAAGTTGGTTCAATAATATTCAACATTCAACATTCAACATTTTTTTTTTTTTTTTTGGTACCATTCATTTTCAACATTCAACATTCGATTTCAACATTCAACATTGAAAATTTTTTGTCAAACTTATTTTTCCATTTTTTTTTTTCTTTTAAATTCGTTTTCAACATTCAACATTCGTTTTCAACATTCGATTTTCAACTTTCAACATTCGTTTTCAACATTCAACATTCGTTTTCAACATTCACCGTTTTCAACATTTGATTTCAACATTCAACATTCAAAATTTTTTTTCAATTTTTCTTTTTTTTTTCAATATTCGTTTTCAACATTCAACATTCATGTTGAAAACGAATGTTGAATGTTGAAAACGAATGTTGAAAGTTGAAAATCGAATGTTGAAAACGAATGTTGAATTTTGAAAACGAATGTTGAATGTTGAAAACGAATATTGAATGTTGAAAACGAATGTTGAAAGTTGAAAATCGAATGTTGAAAGTTGAAAACGAATGTTGGAAAAAAAAATAAATAAATTAAAAAAAAAAGTTTAACAAAAAAAAATTGGGATATTGAATGTTGAAATCGAATGTTGAATGTTGAATGTCGAAAACGAATGTTGAAAGTTGAAAATCGAATGTTGAAATCGAATGCTGAATGTTGAAAACGAATGTTGAAAGTTGAAAATCGAATGTTGCAAATGAATGTTGAATGTTGATAACGAATGTTGAATGTTGAAAACGAATGTTGAAAGTTGAAAATCGAATGGTGAAAACGAATGTTGAATGTTGAAAACGAATGTTGAAAGTTGAAAATCGAATGTTGCAAACGAATGTTGAATGTTGAAAACGAATGTTGAATGTTGAAAACAAATGTTGAAAGTTGAAAATCGAATGTTGAAAACGAATGTTGAATGTTGAAAATGAATGGTACCAAAATTAAAAAAAAAAAAAAATTGAATGTTGAATGTTGAATGTTGAATATTGAACCAACTTGACATCCGTTAACAATCCATACACTAAATTCCGTTGACTTATTGCTTATAATCGGAGATACTACTTTACCAAAAATAATTATCTTTACCATTATCACTGATTTTTGAAATGAGGTCAAGTTTTTTCTTATGTTGTACTGTTGAACCACTCGGTTACATGCTTAACCCCGCCACATTCATTATGTGCCTGTCCCCAGTCAGAATCCTGTATTTCAGTGGTTGTCGTTGGTTCATGCCCGTCATATTTGCTTGTTTGTAAATTGTTTTGTTATACATTAGGCCGTTAGTTTTCTCAATTGAATTGTTTCACACATTTCATGTCGGGGACTTTTATTGCGAACTATACGGTGTAGGTTTTTCATTGCCTTTACTTGCTTACATCCACTTCATTTGAACTTTGGTGGATAGTTGTCTCATTGGCAATCATACCATGTCTCCTTCTTTTTATATCATCGTAGTTCAACCATGTATCACGGACAAGTAGACCGTTCAAGGAGCCCATATACCAAAGTATATGTATCCTCTAGTATAATAGTCCCAGGTATCCTATTATTCATAAAAAGTAAGAAAATTTAGCAGTTGCTGAACCATAAAAATGAGGTCTAGGACAATGGACATATAAGGGACAGAAACTTCAAATCATATGTGGCATATCTATACAAGGTATGAAGGCATCCAGGTCTTTTAACTTCTAAAATATTAAGCTTTATACAAATAGTTGACATTGCCACCTCTGCCACTGTTACCGATTAAGCACCCCTATCTGTCTTACATTCTGGGACTTTTGTTGCAGACCAAACACAAAATAAAATTGTAAAAGTTAATAAGGAGTTAAACTCTTGAAAGTTAAATGCCAAAAACCATCAAAATGAAACTTGACCTATATTTTGTGATCCTTATCCTTGACCTGTATTTTGTGATCCTTGACATTGTGTTCAATTATCAAAAGATTTGGTCAAGTGGTACTTTAATTATCATCCTGATACCATTGAAATACTAATTTTAAAAGGTATTTAAGGGCCATAACTCTTGTACTGTAAATGTGAAATCCATAAAAAAAATTGAACTGATCTGTATCTTATGATCCATGACATTGAGTTCAAATTTCAAAAGAAAAGGTCCAGTAGTACTTTAATTTTCATCCAGACACCCAAAAATATCAATTTTAAAGGTAACTAAGTGGCATAACTCTTGATCTGTAAATGTCAAAACCATCCAAATAGACTTGACCTACATTTTATGGTCCATGACATGGTGTTCAATTTTATAAAGATATGGTTAAGCGGTACATTAATTATTATCCAGAAACCAAACTTGTGACAAACAAACAATTGAATGGAAAAACTGACAAATGAACATGTGGATTACCCATAAACCATTAACCTCCATCCCAACACTGAGTGAGGTTATAACAGAGGGATACATTACTATTTGGAGGGGGGGAAACAAATACCAGAAGTAAAAAAACAGATCATGACCAAAATTTAGATAAACTATTATTGACACAGAGATATATTTCGCCTTTATGTAATTTTGATAGTATAATGCAATTGTTGAAATTAAAATGCCAATACTTGAACATGTAAACTATGCAAAACATTCAAAGTCAATGAACATCGACTGAAAGTGCAGAGCCAAATAACCTCCGTGGAAACAAGAAATGTCAATGCCAATACAACTGCATACCAAATACTATTTGACTTATGATAAGGTTCCCTTTAAACTGATCTTAATACAAGCTTTAACATGTAAACTATGCAAAAGTTTCAGTCAAATAACCATGACAATGGGGGTAGGTTCAAATAATCACCATGGAAATGAGATACAAATGCTTATATAACTGCATATCAAATATCATTGATCTACCACTAATGGTTCCCCTTAAACTGACCTAATCACAAACTAATACATTGTTGACACAGCTGCTGGAAAAAACATGCCTATGTTTTGGGTTTTCTACTTCGTCAAGGTGAAACAAAACCTATGAAAAAACAAACAACTGTCTACAAAACATGTTAGACAAAATTAAAAATTAAGCAACACAAATCCTACAAAAAACGGGTAAACTCAGGTCAGGAAGGGTAAGCAATGACCACTCTACTAGTGGCACCTATCGTGTTGGTTGTGGCTATAACAAGTGGAACATATCTATGATCATCTGTGATACACATACATGTATTTCATACCGATCAACCAAATGATGAGGGCATTGGTAAAATGTTAGAATAAATGACTACAAATTTAACAATTGGAACCCTTTGTTTAATAGCATTCGTGTAAGAAGCAACCGTCTATTAAGGAAATAATGACAGCAGGCATGGGGTGAATTACATTGCAATGTAATGCATTATATTACAATTACTTTGACAAAACCATGCATTAAATTACAATTACAATTACATGCATTTATCAAAGTAATGCATTAAATTACAATAACTTTTACAAAGGAATGCATTGAATTACACATTACATTTGTAAATTTTATTATCAAGTGAAAAGAAAAATCAAACATTTTGAAAAACAACATGAATTCACAAAAGATTCGACATGTCTCTTCAATATAAGTTTGGTTTTTATGTTTCAAGGTAAACATCTCTGTGTTTTCCCTAAAAAGAGATTACAGAGATGGAGTTTAATACTTATTTTAACTTAATGTAAACTTTTTTTTTCTTAAATTTCAATCAAAACATTTACTGAGAATTTCTTTCCTAATTATAAAATAAACAAAGAGCTTAATTTATGACAAAGTGTCAAAATGGTGAAAAGGTTGATTGTAAAACAAACTAATTAGTGTTTTATGACAATGCACAATTATCTGTTATTTAATCATGACAAGGTATTCATTGATCTTTTGATAACAATGGAACACTTTTACAGTACACTTTTTCAAATATCAATCTTTTTATGCAGGAAAATGTATGAAATATGGAATAAATTCAAATGATTATGTTCTTAGTTAATCAAGAAATCTTAAATTATGCTTTAGTTAAATCTCCAATAATCTGTTAAAGATGTATAGTATGTGAAAAAAAGTAATGCCATGTAATGCAACGTAATGCATGAAATTACACATCTTTTTGCTAAAGTAATGCATTAAATTACAATTACATGTAATGCAAAAGTTGCTACATTACACATTACATGCAATTACTTGGAAAAATGTAATGCATTACCATGCATTACAATTACAAATTTGCATTACCCCATGCCTGAATGACAGGAATCTCAAGCTATTGAATATGGTATGAAGTTGAGGATAGTTAATAAAGTTTACAAGTATACACAGCTAACATGATTAAGTTTCATAACCACAAAACTAAATTAATGTACACATCTAAATGTGATCTGAGAGGTCAAAGGAATATATCTTGCATTTCATATTTTATTATCAATTTGAAATATACAGAATAGCACTATACTTCATGCTTTGGTGGCATAATGACTAGTTACAAAGTAATTAATAACACTAATCAATACAGATACACTGATTTCAAGTGTGAACAAATATTTCTCCCCTCACCTCCCCCCTCCCCCCAAAAAATAAAAAAAATGATTATTGTTTTTTGAAGTTACAATTTTTAATCAAATCAATTTTCAATTAATTGAATCTTAATTCAAAATAATGGTTATTATGTAGGATAACCATTATTTTGGGGGACAGGATGTATAAAAAGAAATGAAAACCAATTCCGAAAACAGTTGATTAGTTTCATAAGGTAAATCAACATAAAATAAACAAGAATCATTTTTTAACAAATTATCACAAACATATCAAAATATTACAAATCATCTCAGTTAACTCGTGTTTAAACATATACATATACAATTATTACAATGGTAAGCATAATGAAATAAAATCCTTATGTGAAAGGACATGACTCTATGTAACTTTATTTTCTTTTTAACTGCTATGAAAATGTACAAAAAGCCAGATCAATACAAAATAGAGGTATTTATCAATGTTTAAGCTTAATTCAAAAAGTTTTATTACTACGAAAAATGCTACTGTATCACAATGATAAAACAAATGTGTTTATATTTTGAAACAAAAAGTTAAGTATGTTTGTCCAAAGGAAAGAATTTCCTTGAAAATGAAATTTCAACCCCATTTATCTCTAAAAGTAGCACATGAAGGTATATCTTTTTATTACATATTTGAATTGACTAGGTAAACAATAGCGTGTATGCAAATTGTCGATAAAAAAAATCACTGTGGATCAAAACTGTATTGTCTTCAACAATATACAATGTTTATAAAAATAGATCAAGCCCTTTTATCGTCTTGAGTCTAAAAAATATTGAATGAATATGCCATTTTACAGAATCATGTGAATGTCAAATCATCCTAATAAGAAAATAAAATTAGAAATGGCAGTAAGAGAACTCATTTATATACTTTGCCATCAAGATTCACATGAACCATAATATTATTTGGTCTATTCACCAGAAACCTAGTCTTTGTCAAAAGAAAAATGTACAAAAAGATTTTATAATGGCATTCATATCAATTTACAACAGAATTATATAAAACAAGAATGTGTCCATAGTACATGGATGCCCCACTCGCACTATCATTTTCTATGTTCAGTGGACCATGAAATTGGGGTCAAAACTCTAATTTGGCATTAAAATTAGAAAGATCATTTCATAGGGAACATGTGTACTAAGTTTCAAGTTGATTGGACTTCAACTTCATCAAAAACTACCTTGACTAAAAATTTAACCTAAAGCTGGACAGACAGACAAACAGACGAACGGACAAATGAACGAACGAACGAACAAATGGCACACAGACCAAAAACATAATGCCCATAGGTGGGGCATAAAAATGCTCATATCATATTGTTAGAATCCTTAGTTGAGAAGTTCTAAGCTTTGAAAAAAACACTTAATCAAAGAGCTGAAAGCTCTGAGGAAAAATGACGCCACTGTCTCTAATATTGTGATATTTTTTATGCAAGTCTTGATTTTCACATACCGTAATTAGTTTAACATTCCAACATGTCTCGTAAGCATATAATTGATATTCGTATATGTGTGCCTTATGTGAAGATGACAACTGGCTGTTTTTTAGTACAAATGTATAGGTCAAGACTACCTGAATGATCTACAGTATCCAATGACTACTGGCTGTTTTTTCTATAAATAAAAGGTCAAGACTACCAGAATGATCTACAATATCCAATGACTACTGGCTGTTCTTTTGTACTAATAAATAGGTCAAGTCTATTTGAATGATCTACAATATCCAATGACTACTGGCTGTTCTTTTGTACATATAAATAAAGACCTGAATGATCTAAAGTATTCTAAGTAATGTGATTTTTGTCTTACAATTACATTTTTCTAAATCAAGAATATAGACTACTTGTATCCTTTTTAAACCAAATGATTATGAAGAGCCTGTTGTTATCAAGCTCTTATACCCCACATACTCATTAAATAAGTTACTAGTGACCTAGTTATTTCTGTTACTTGAAGCAAATTATATTTCTGTAGATTTAGACAATAGTATAATATTGTTTTACTAGTTTTATTTAACCTTGAAGATTAGACAAATAGGGATACTCCTTTGATTTTTTATTTCATGTCAGGTCGCTTTATATGAAACTTGAAACCACTTCTCTGCCATATTGTTATTTCATAACAACTCTGCCCTTGACCATGTTGACCCATGTAATTGATATTCATTCTTTAACCATATATCATAGTCAGTTAGTTTTGATTTTGCACTCCACACCACCTTTCAGGTCAAATGTCTGTCTCCATTTAAGTTAATGACATTGAACAATCATGGTATTAAACACAATTTCAATAGTGATAATGCTGTTCTAGTAGGTCACCATATATTCAACTTGGGTAGCATTCCAGTTATTGAAATTTGTGTCAGATTAGAACAATGATCTAGACCTTCAGGAATGGATCTTACAATTTAATATGGAGCCATAGTATGGGACCCTACACGGTAAAAAAAAACAAGCTTGAAAGGATACAACGTCAAGCGGCAAAATCTATCACCAGAAATTACAAGTCAAGAGAGGATGGACGGGATATGTCTCTAAAATGCTTGCCTAACTGGAACTACAAGAAGATCTCCAGACAAGACGAACAAGGAGTTGAAGCCAGAAGTTAATATTTATGTAAAAAGTAGTTGAGGGCTGATTCCGCTATTGAACCATACTGTCATTCTAAAATATTATTGCAAGTATTTCTGTATTGTCCTTGTTATTGGTCCATGTCTTGGTGTATTGGTCTGAGGCGGCCAAGGCCAATACTGCTGGCCGAGGACCAACAATAAGGCCAATACATAAATACATGTAATAGTATCGTTATTAATTAACTACAGTGTTACAATATTTTTTTATTTCATTTCACAAGAGATAAACATTTTTACCTTGAAGTGGAACTATCCAAATCTCAGTTTCTTTTTATAAGATGCAATATCTAATGATTTGGTGCCGTTTCCATGTATCTTCAGCCTTTTCTCATCTGATGAATTTTCTACCCTTTCCAGTCACTATAAGTGTAACAACTTTAATTTAGACACAACACATAAATAGTAATTGAAAGGTACTGCCATTGCATGTGTAATGCAAATATATTTAAAAAAATAATGTAAGAGTTGAAATTGATACAACTATCCATAAGCCAATTGACCAAAGAACGAAGATTTGCGCAATTACAGAATGCATATGCCTGGTTCGTTTTAAAAATAAAAGACCGTTTACAAAACATGAGAAGCGAAAGTAAACAGTAAAATCGCTTTGTACCATCGTTATGATGAAATTATGAGGTCGTCAAGAAATGAACTTTGTGATAATTTACTGTTCCCCAAACCTGAAATAATTCCATCGTCTACTTTTAAAATGCTTTTCAAATGAATGGGACCGTCTTTAACCTAAAATATATGCCATACTGAACGTTTCAGCTTGTTTATGGTGAGTAAATAAAACTGCGTCGTACAAACAACTGTTTACTTTCAGTTTGAGTTTATCGTGACTTACGATCTAAAACTAGAGACGTTCAAATCCTGTTTTGGCGGATCAGAACTCGGAAGTAGGAGAGATTGATTACGGAGAGGGACTGAATTATTTCGGGTTAGCAGGTAAAATAGTAAATATGAAACCGAGTGCGGTAGGCGGAGGCATAATCAACTTCCGTTAGTTCTGGTCAATGGTATCGGAAACATGCCGCTGATAGCGTCATTTTCCAAAAAACCATTCAAATCATTATTTAAACAAAAACAATTAATTTGTTCAAGCAAAAACTCCTCCTTTCATTAGGAAAATATCACATAACCCTAATTTGACATATATTTCTAAAGTTCACATCATCATAAACAAGTTTCAAGTTGATGTGACTGGAAAACATAATGCCCCCTAAGCCAGGCATAATAAAATGCTTCGCTGATTGCAGCCTGATATGACAGCAGAAGTCGATCTTGAACAGTTGAGGCAAGTTTGGACACAATATTCAAGCTTGATACTGTCTGAATTTGGATTGTGATCAAATTTTTGACATAATATAGGTTCCTGACACAAAATAAATGTGGTCAAAGATCTTAAAAATTTGAAATGTGCTATTGCGCAATACTGTGCTATTGTGCAATACTGTGCTATTGCACAATACTGTGCAATTGAAGATTTCTTGCTATTGCGCAATACTGTGCTGTTGTGCAATACTTTGCTATTGCGCAATACTGTGCAATTGAAGATTTCTTCTCTAAACTTTTCAAAAAATTTGAAATTTCAAAAATTTTGAAGAAAAAAAATATGAACCCCAAAAAAAAAATTGGAAAAAATCCCCAAAACTTTTTGAACCCCCCTTGGAGTAGTTACCCCAAAACTCAATCCCAGCATTCCCTTTGTGGTATGGAACCTTGTAGTACAATTTAAGAGAGATCCATACACTTAAACACAAGATATTGTCTGGAAACTAGAAAAATGCTTGTTTTTGGCCCTTTTTTGCCCCTAATTTCTGAACATTTGGGGCAATTACCCCCAAACTCAATCCCAGCCTTCCCTTTCTGATATGGAACCTTGTGGTACAATTTCAGAGAGATTCATACACTTACACACAAGTTATTGTCCGGAAACTACAAAAATGCTTGTTTTTGGCTACTTTTTGGCCCCTAATTCCTAAACAATTGGTACCATAACCCCCAAACCAATCCCAACCTTCCTTTTGTGGTATTGAACCTTCTGGTAAAATTTCATAGTGATCTATTCACTTAAACTAAAGTTATTGTCAGGAAACCAAATTTGTCTTCGGACGACAATGAAGCTGACGACATGATAGCATTATACGACCACAAAAATTTTTTTTGTGGTTGTATAAAGAGACATCTGAAGGTCAACATACCCATAGCAACAATAGCCAAATGTTTGGACTTAATATAAAAATAAGAAGATGTGGTATGATTGCCAATGAGACAACTCTCCACCAGAGATTGCCAATGAGACAACTCTCCACCAGGGATTAAATGATGAAGAAGTTATCAACTATAGATAACTGTTAAGTCTAATACACATAAGTTTCATGTATGTAAATAATATAGTTAACTTGTAAAAAAGATGTATAGGAAAAGATAATTTCAACATTAAATTTAATTTGACCTTAAACAACAATGGGGAAATATTCATATTCTTAGTAAATATTTGGTTAATCTACACAAGTACAAAAGATATGTACATACAATGTTTGTATAATGTAACTATATACAACAGATCATGATAAAAAAAAAAAATGTACATCATTTACATGTGAAAAAGATACATTGCACTTATCAAGACCTATTAAACTCAGAAGGTATGTGAGAGTGTCTGTATCCACTGTGTAGCATCACCACCAGATATCATATAGGTACCCCCGAAACGATGAAAAAAACAAATGTGAAGTCAGGTTAGGTTAAATTCTTCCTATTTTCATTATATTCTATGTTTTGCTGACTAGTAAAGTTTTGTGATACTGATTCCTAATAATGTAGCTACTATTTAGGGCTGATTAGAGATCCTTAATTGTCTTTCTCCCTCTTCAAATTGTCAGAATCAGACCTGGTGGGTACCTGTTCAAAGAAGCATGTAACGAGTTCAAATTTGTTAAAACACATTTATCCTTGAACTATTCATTTGACGTTTTGGTGGAACAAAGTTATATCATATATAAGCTTGAACAACACTGTTTTTTGAAATAAAGTATTGTTTTCAGAGATATTCATGAAATTCAAGTGGATAAATTGTATGGCCAATAGTTTTTTACTGTATGGGGAATAGAATAGCTACTTTTTGCTATCATTGTTTCTTTGCTTTGGGAGTACATATATCCAGTGCTTATGATACACAGTGGTATCGTTTCATAAAATGTAGCTGAATATAGATGGTGATCAGATGATACATTTTTATGGAAAGTTTGCTATTTATCTATGGAGCAATCAGTCTTAATTTAACGTGTATCAAAGTTTACCTTTAAGGAGTTGTACTCAGTTTCAAAATAACAAGCTTTTCATAACACTAGTATGAATTGATAGGGTATTATTGAACAAAGAATTAAAAAAAATATATAGGTCAATGTGCTTGTTTTCGAGATATTAGCCATTGAAATGAAGAGGGAAAATAATTTTCTCTTGATTTTCACAGCTTTATCATTGACAAGTTTAAGTGCTAAAAACTGTTAAAAATAATAAGGATTTTATAAGACTTTTACAGATGGCTTATAATTATACATGCAAGAGATTTATAAAACAAAATGGGGTTAATGGGCATAATTTTTAAAGCATTCAAATGGATAAAACCAGATGACAACATTGAAAATCTGAGTAAAATCCAAAACCAATCAGAACATCCTTTAAGTTGTAAAGTTTGAACTATTAAAGAATGATTTTCAGTCATATAAAAAAACATGAACAAGTTCAGATCTAACATTAAATAAAACATGGATTTTTATGTGAATCTGAACACCTAACAAAGTCATATTTCAGTTAAATTTTGATGATTTGAATTTATAATTACAGACATGAGTTTCAAGATTTAATGTATTCTTATCCATTAACAGATTGAAAATACAATATACAATTTATATTATGGATATCTTTGAAAGACAAAGATATAGAGAACAAAGAATAAATTTCAAATAACACCCAAAATTTAACAAAACAGACAATTACAAACAATGATAAAATGTCAAACAAAATAAAATAATTCAGTTTCCTAGCCTCCTACTTTTGATAACAGTTGTCATTGATTGTAAAATTAACATGGACTTTAACTTTCATATCACATAAAAAAAAAATCCAAACATTTATAATATAAACCTGACAAACATGATCAACATGGTAAAGATTCCAATCATCATTTAAATTAACACAATTCTTACAGCAGTTTTGAGGGTAGATAAAGCCCTGAATACCAATTGCATATATTTCATTCCCTTTTACCTAGATTTCTTTTTTCAAATCAAATGAACTTCAACCCCCAAAAAAAAAAAAAAAAAAAAAAAAGATTTAAAGGGACATTAGCTAAGAGATATCAAATATGATTTTTTCTTTGTTCAATCATTAATGAAAGTGAAATAGTAAAATAATAATTTGCTTTTAGCAGCCAGTTTGGTTCAATTTTGTCAAAATAAGCTAAGAAACATCGCTGATGAATTATTTACTTGCAAGTGAATAATTCGACCTCATTGAATCTGTATTTATGTGACCTTCAATTTAACCCCTTAGCAAGAGATGGGTTACGCATAAACTAGGCGTGTTCAGCTATTAAAAGGAAAAGAATGTCAATACTGAAAGTGAAACAAGGGTAAACCATTTAAATTTGGTTGACTGATTTGATCCACAAAAACTCATTCTGATACAGGTAAAAACAATGATTAACATATTTTTTTAACCTATAATATGAAATCAAACAGACCTAGAAAAATCCAATTGCATGTATTCGCTATCTATCTATATTTATATTTACGTTTATATTGGGTTATATGACTGTCAGCAGTCTTCGGAGGTCACATCGATGGTTAATTAGATTGTGTCTAGACTAAAATATACATGAAATGCTGATACATATTATCCAGTCCATGCATTGTAAATTGTTTATTTTGGACGTTTTATAATTTGGATATATACATTTTAGTATGGTATGTTATAAATAGAATATGGGAATTTGGGTCAAATCGGTGAACATGAATTTGACAGCTAATGCCCCTTTAAAATACTGAATTCAGCTCTGTGTTTCAAAATAACTGGAGCTTTCTCTCAATAATGAACAGTATACATGATATATGTGATGAAATCAATTTAGAATTCACAATGATGTTAGATATTGTCAATTCAGAAATTTTAATCATAGGTTTAAATAAACACAACGGACCCAGTATCAGAAAAATAAAAACTTGCATTTTGAATTTTGATTGCATTATTGTAAGGGTTAGGGTTAGGGTTAGGGTTTTTGAATGTAGCAATTCCTGAAATCTAAATAATTAATCACAAACTTTTGTCCACTGCACAAAAATCACAAAAATAAATTGAAGCAATAATTTCTGAATTTTCTGTATTATATATTTCATTTATCAGTCAGGGGTCTTATTGAAATAAGTGATTTTAAAATCACTTATTTAAGTAGCAAATTTGAAGTTTTGTCACAAATTGTGATTTTGTAGTTTTACCAAAATTTTAAACACAAAGGTTTAGATAATATCTTATCATTAGTAAAATTGAAAAAAATGAACTTTTTGCTTCTTTTAAGCAGCAAGGTTTATGCCTTTGATGCAATCCTTTAGCTGCAAATTCTATTTTAGTTGAAAAAATGCTATACAAATGGCTTTACATAATGAACTGATACTTTCTTAACAGATTTTTCCCAGCAGTGGGAGTATTTTTCCTATAAATTTCAACGTTTCATCTTATAAATTATGTAATAAAATTCTACTGTTCCCGATCAAAATTTCACTGTTCGGGGGTGTTGAAATTAGTGGGGGTTATTAAAATAATGATACTTAAAGAAGTGATTTTTTGGAAGGAAATTGAGGTATGATACTTAAACAAGTGATTTTTATGTCATTATCCTAGATTTAGTACAAGGTCATCACCTGACATGACCCGGTCATCTTATCAACACAGATAATGGTTCTGATAATTTAGCAACATAATTAGTCCCTGGATCACTAGTATTCTATATTTAAAGCTACAATAAAATTAAATCACTTAGTCTAGTGATTAATTTGTACTACTTAAATAGGTGATTATTAAAGAAAGACAACTCTAACTTCCAACCTTTAAGAACATAATGTTACTTGAATCAGTGATTTAGAAAATCACTCATTTAAGTAAGTCCCCTGACTGTTTATGTATTTCTAAACTAAATAAAGAATCACAAAGAACAAGTTAAGTCTGACAACCTTCGTCCTTTGCAGCTGTGTTTTCTATTTTAGATTCTTCTGAGTCCTGTGTTGATTCTTTACCAAATTTTTCATCTGCTATTTCTTCACCAGACTTTGTATTTGTTTCTACCTGAATTTTGTTGTCTGTACTGACTTCTGTCATATCAACTATTTCACTACTAACTTTACCAGGATCAATTTCATCTGATTTTGACGATTGCACATCTGATTTCACTGATTGCACATCTGATTTCACATCTGATTTAACTGATTCCACATCAGATATTACTAGTTTAACATTTGATTTTAACGATTCCATGCCTGATTTAACTGATTGCACATTGTCTTCCTCTGAAGACTGCTTGTTTCCAATTATATCATTGTTTCCCTCCTCATTAACAGAAGAAACAACATCTTCCAAATCAGTACATTTCACTTTCTCATGTGTAGTAGTTTCTTTTTCTCTACTTTGTTCACTACTTTCTTTTTCTGACTGTTCCCTTATCTCAGTAATTTTTTCATCCTTTGAAAGAGTTTCAATCTCTGATGATTCACTTAGTAATTTTTCAGACTTTTCACAAGAGATGATTTCATCCACTTTATTATTTTCTGTAGATTGTGCATTTTGCAGAGATTCTTCAATAGCATATTCCTCTGTTTGCTCCTTTTCTTTTTCCATCGTAGAATCAGAGTTTTTATTTACATTACTCTCTAAGGGAGACAACTCTTCATTGTCATCCTTCAATGAATTAGCATCTTGTTCTATTGATTCATCTGTACTGAGACGGGGATATTTTCGAAGTGGAGGGCTAAATTTACGAAGGCCTCCTCTCCCTCGCTTCCCTCTTGAGAATTTTGTAGCTCTTGCCTCCTCAAGTGTGGCCATCATTAATGCCACATTTGGATTCATTTTGGTCCATGTGGGTGATACAACATTTCTCGGTGGTGGATCAATATTATCCTCGTAATCAGAAACACTACGAAGTTCTTCTTCAAAGTCATCTAAATTATCATCCATAGTTTTATTTAAAGAATCAGATTGTAGTTTGGACTGTTCTGACATGGGAGTCAAATTATCTCCCTTTATTTCCAAAACAACACCTTCTTCACTGGTTGCTCGTTTCCTTTTACGTGTTAATATAGCCTCATTATCAGTGGACTCTGCTTCCTGGGAGGTGCTTGCCACAGAAGGACCAGAATTAGATCTTGATCTACTAGCAGGCAGATTTTCCGTGACTAAAGATTCAGATTTTTCCAACTTGCTGTTTGCAGACTCACTTGCCTGACTTTCCTCTGCAATGCTTTTCCTTACAGATTTTCTCAATGTTCTGGGACCTGTATCAGAAAGTTTTTCAGACTTCTTTTCTGCGATAGTTTTCTTTTTCATTGTAGATTTCTTTTTCCTGTTACGAACATCTGATGCTTCCTTATTCAAGTCTATAATAAATGAAGACAATGGAGAGGAGCTGGCGATGAGTTTTTCTGCATGTCGTCTTTTAATATGAGAGTTGCACTCCGACCTATTAAATCCAGTGTAAGCACAGAGCCTACATTTATACCTCTTCCAACCTAGATGCCGCACTGCATGCCTACGTAGACTAGAAATATCTGTAAGTTCAAGGCCACATTGTAGACATTTGTTATTTTTGTAATCCACCAAATGATTTATTCGGCTAAAATCTAAACATTTTGATTTGTCTGGGTCAGTGTCGGCTGAATCAACTACATACATCCTTCCAGCTTTTGTCTTTTTGGGTGAGTCTATAATCGTCTTTTTACATTTGACACTCTGTAATGGTTGACCTATTTCTTTGCTGACCCATATTTCCTCTATGATCTTTACTCCTTCCATATCTGAAGCTATCCTTGGTCTGTGGGAGTATACAGTCACATCACTTGGTTTAGCTTCATCACTAGTACCAACATTCTCTTCCTTTACATTTTTGGTTTCTGATGTCTTTGTAGATATTTTTTCAGCTTCAACAGTCTTAGTTTTTACTTCCGTAGATGTTTGATTTTTACCCACTGATTTCCTTTTATCAGATTTTTCAGGTGCTTCAATTTTACCTTTCTGACTAGAAGCTGTAGAAGTTTTAACAGTCTTCATCTTTTTATCACTAACTGGAGACATTTTAACTTCCTCTGTAGGTTTCCGTTTTACACTTTTCTCCCCATCTTTTGGATTGCATTTTTTATCTGAATTTGGTGGAGTCTGACTTTTGCCAACAGGCTTCTGTTCACTTATAATACCTTTGCTTTTATCAGAATTTGTAGATTTTCCAACTTCAGCTACATCCTGAGATTTAGTATCATCATCAATTTTCTTTGCAGAGATCCTAGTTGAGTGCCTCTTTTTCAATTCACCGATTTTCTTGGCTGTCTGTATGCGAGTCTTCATTGACCTAGTTGCATACTGTGCTTTAGCTTTCATTACTTTATGTTTTGCTACTCCTTTTAATTTTCCTTCATTTTTCGACACTTTCACTTTGTTCATGCTAGTTCCACGCTTTGTCACATTCTTTGGAGTTTCCAAAGGATCAACAGGTTTTCTATCAATCCAGTTTTTGGTGGACCATTTAGGTTTTACTTTCTGTGCTTGGCCTCCTTGTTTTGTTCCATCAACTTCATCTTTTCCTGGACTTTTCTTAGCTGGTGCAACTTTACAGGATTGTTTCTCATCTTTAGGGGAATTTTTAGAAGTTGGAGAAGATTTTTTACCATCAGACTTTTGTGTTGGTGAATTCTTGACATTTTTTCTATCTGACTTTTCATCAGGTTTGCTCTCAGCATTTTTTAAAGAAGATAATTTTTGTAACGTATCCTCTGTTTTTGTTTGTAGCAATTTTGATGTTTTACTTGCTGACTGCTTTGTAGCGAAGTCACTTTGAGCAGGTGATTTGATATTAGCTTCATTTTCATTGGAATTTATTCCCATCTTTTCATTGGTTGAATCTTGTGATTCCTTTATGGCAGATTGACGAGTGGAAAGACGAGATCCACTTTTTGTGTCAGATTCTTTCTCATCTCTCTTTCCTATGACTTTCTCTGTAACCATTTTGCTTCTAGATGAACTTCTTGTACTTTGACATGATCGAACACTTTCTACAGACAGTTCTCTGGATGTATCTCTTTGTGTTCTGGTGCTCTTCCTTGATCTTACACTATCAATAGATGAATCCCTTGATTGATGCTGTTTCCTTTCTGATCTAACACCAGGTTTTTTTATACCATCAGTTGACCCATCCCTGGATGGCGTGCTCTGTGACCTTCTGCTAACTGACCGTGATCGTCGTGTCTCTGAATCAGGCAATGTTTTACCACTTGGTGTTGCTTTTTTCACAGGAGATCCTGTTTTTTCGGTTGTGTTGTCATCGTCTTTCATCCTGCCCTTTTCTATTGCTTGTAATAGATTACGTCTTGCAAGTTCAAGTTCTGACTTCTGCTCGGGCGATTGTTTCGTAGAAAACTCAGAACCTGATTCAGACATTTTTTCAGATGCTTTCCTGGGCGATTTACTAGGTGAATCTTTCTTTGGACTGGACACAACTGCTCTCCTTTTGTCATGGAACCGTGTCCTTTGGGCAGGTGAGTGATAAAATTCAGCTGACCTTCTTGTACTGATGAATCTCTGAGCAGGAACAAATGTACGAGACTTTTCCTTCAGTTTTTTCACCATTTTATTTTTACTAGTATTAGATTTATTCTCGTTCGTTTTCTCATTAGTATCTGTTTCCTTCTTTAAGTTTTCCTGCATCTTCTGCTGAAAATCCTTGGATACAAACTTCCCTCCAATCCTAAGTCTGTGTGCTGATGCCACTTTTCTTCTGTCTATAGATCTTCCTCCATTATCATCAGCAACCTCTGATGTATTATCACAAATGTCATCCTCAGAGTCTTTAGTGTCCCTACTTTCTGCCAACTTTTGGATGGTCTTTTTACGACGAGATGCTACTGATTCAGTAGAAGGTGACTTAGAATGCTCTTCTTTCGTAGGGGTATTTTTCTTAATTTTTTTCTGTGATTGGTCAGCTGCCAAAAAACCACATTGTTTTGCATGCTCTTCATAGTTTTTCTTTTGCCAGAATGATTTATGACAACCCTCACAAGTATTCATTTTCACAATAGTTTTTGTAACTTGCATCCTACGTGCAGTTTTCATGGTACTTTGATTTTTGTCCATCTTGTGTTCAGAATCATCGATTTTACTTAGTTCATTAACTGTATATGCAAGACCCCGTAATTCAGGTCTCATCCGATCAATTTCCTCTTTAGATTTCTTGTGATTCAGCAAAAGGTGACGTGTCAGTCCCCAAAAGTAATCAAATGTTTTCTTGCACATACTACAAGGATATTTTCTCTTTGTGTCAGAATGAATTACATGCATGTGTTGAAGTAGTGTTTTCTTCTGTGTATATTGTAAGTTACAAATGAGGCACTTCAGTTTATCTAGGTCGCAGTGACCTAGCTGACTTAGTTCAGACAATTCTGATCCATTTTGTGATTTGACGGGCCTTAAATCATTTGATGATAAAGATATTTTTGATGTTTGAGATTTATCTGCAGATTTCATAGTTTTGACGATATCCGCATAAGATGATGAACCACTAGACTTTTGTGACAATTTGTCTGCAGTCGAGTCTCTTTTCTCAGGAACTTGTGCTTTATCTGACAACTGGGTCAAAACAATTTTTGCTGATTTCATTGGTTCTGTTTTTCCTGATTTCACCGTAGACGAAGTGTTATCTACTTTTTCTTTAAGTCCCTGTACTACAGTGCTATCTGCCTTAGTTTGTGTTTTGTTATTTTTACGTTTTGACTCCAAGACAGGTTCGACCACTGTCGCAACAGATTTATTTTGAACTTCACCGACACAAATAACATCTCCCACAGCGTTCTTATCTATGATCTTTTTAGGTGATGACCTTGATTCTGAATTTGAAGACGAGGCAGATTTTTTCAGACCATCTACAATTTTTGTTAGAGCCTGTTTTCTTGATTTTTTTGCTTTTTCTAAAATAGCTGTAGCATTAGATACCACTTCTTTCCCTGATATAAGTGGTTTCTCAATAACATTCACATTGACTGCATTTTGTGTGTTTTTTATTGCACTAGTTACTACAGCGGAAGAAGATTGAATTATTTTTTGTTTTTCCACATGAGTGGCTGCTTCTGTATAGTGTTTATAAGCCTCAGAGCTTCCTTGAAAAGAACCTGTCAGTATCTGTTCTAAGACAGTTTTTTCTCCTTCCTTTGGAATTATTTCCACAGGAACGGACAAGGACGGAGAAACTGGACGTACAATAACAATCTCCTCCTTTTTCTTAGGTTTCTTCTTGGGAGTGTTTTGAAAAAATGATTTGTCTCCACAATAAATTCTTTTATGAGCAATGAAGTTAGGTATGGCACGAAAAAGATTCTTGCAATGTTTACATTCAAATATGAAGTCACATGACTCCCGTAAAAGATGTCGAATTTCTGGAGATCCATAATGTACAGCATTCAGGATCTGGTCAAGTGTATTTCCTCCAGCTTCTATGGAATTACTGATCACTGAGAAATCAATGTTGTCTATGGGATCTTCATCATCACTTATGTCAGACATTTTCACAGATAATCTGAGAAAAAAAAGTAATGTTAATTTCTTAAGGTGAAAAGACAAAAATCTCTTGTCTAATGTTTAATGTGGTTGTTTTTGTTTTCATGTTTCAATTGTTTCACATTTTTCTTGATGAGAGACCTTTCATAGCTGACTCTACTTGGGATAGCTGTCTCATTGGCAATCATACCACATCTCCATATTTTATAGTGTAGGATTTTTTTAGGTTTAATGTCACTAGTTCATTCCCACAGTAGACAGGTTAAATAAAATACTTCAGATAAAGATTTTTCACCAGACAATAATAAGAATCTCAAAAAATAAGTATCAGAACAAAAAAATAAACATGATAAAATCATTTTGTTTTATAAAAACCAAGATAACCTTGATAACAGTTTTTTTACCAAAGGTCTTTCAGACAGATGCCTTCCCTATTGGCGATGCATGTAAAAATAAATGGAGAACGTGTCCATGGAACGATGATCCCCCTGCTTGCATATAACTTTATAAAGGGGCATAACTTGAGAATGGTAAAAGTGACCCCACTCAAATTCAAAAGACAATGAAAGAACTTGATCTGTGTTTTGAGGTATTAAGGATTGTGTATAAGTTTCATAACATTTGGTTCAGGCAAACTAAAGTTAGAGAACAGAAACATATTTTGGGATGTACGTACAAACAGATGTATGGACGGACAAGGGTAACACTTAATGCCCCCTCCAGTAATGGTGGAGAATAATCAGCAACATCCCTTTCCAAATTTTGTCAGTTTAGGACCTTTTACAGCAAACTATACAGAACTGCTAATTATTAAATTCTGTATGAACCTGTACTGTGACATGGACATCTGTAGCTGCTTTCATTCACATCAATTAATTGGGGTCTCTGGTAGATAGTTGTTGCATTGGCAATCATAAAACTGTGGTCTCTGGTAGATAGCTGTCTCATTGGCAATCATAAAACTGTGGTCTCTCGTAGATAGTTATCCCTTTGGCAATCATAAAACTGTGGTTTCTGGTAGATAGTTGTCTCATTGGCAATCATAAAACTGTGGTCTCTGGTAGATAGTTGTCACATTGGCAATCATAAAACTGTGGTCTCTGGTAGATAGTTATCTCATTGGCAATCATAAAACTGTGGGCTATAGTAGATAGTTATCTCACTGGCAATCATAAAACTGTGGTCCCTGGTAGATAGTTATCTCATTGGCAATCATAAAACTGTGGTCTCTGGTATATAGTTGTCTCATAGGCAATCATAAAACTGTGGTCTCTGGTAGATAGTTGTCTCACTGGCAATCATAAAACTGTGGTCTCTGGTATATAGTTGTCTCATTGGCAATCATAAAACTGTGGTTTCTGGTACATAGTTATCTCATTGGCAATCATCACATATCTGTTTTTTATATTGATTACATGTGAAATATGATTTCAAAACCCCTATGTCATTCTTTTCTGGAACAGTCAAAAGAATACCACACATGTACCATTCACATTACTGAACCACATTTAGTGCATGTTATTAAGGGTAAAAGTTGCAAAAAACAGAAGATATCACTGACAGTCTTTCACAGCTCTGTTTTGGTTCTTCTATAAAAATTTTCATAATAATTAGTCGGCAAGTTTGGTAATGTCAATACTCACTGTTCACAACTTCTATTCAACCTTAAACTAAGACCTGTTCATTTCTTCTATTGCACATCCCTGTGGAAAAAATAAATGTGCTCTGAATTAAACTCTTTTTATTCATTTAAATATACTTGCATGGAAACAGTTATAATAGTTTATTTATTGCCATACTACCATTCTGGATAGTCAAACGGGTTGCAGAATATTCAACTTTCGTTTTCACCATGTATTAGCTTGATTTATTTTCTGGTTTTATCAATTAACATTGTTTCAATGACAAACAAATAAAAAAAATTAGTACACATTTTTGTTTAGGGGCCAGCTGAAGCCTGCCTCTGGATTTGGGATTTTCTCGCTGTGTTGGACACATTGGTGGCCTTGGGTGTTTTCTGCTCTTTGATCGGGTTGTTGTCTCCTTGACACATTCCCTGTTTCCATTCTCAATTTTAAAGAATAGAGAAAAATTATCAAAAAAATAAAGAACACAGAAATGAAGGACATTATTAATAAGTTATTTGTGGTTGATGATAAATCTGTTTTAGTCTCTGCTGATTTTCATTCATGCTGGATTATATATCTGATTCTGAGCAATTCACATATATATGGAATGTATGCTGAGCACTAGAAGTTTTTTTGGGGGAGGATTATTATATTATTGGGTTAAATATTGCCTTTTTGATTTTTACCCTTCAACTACATATGTATTTATTTAAGCTAGAGTGGCGGATCCAGGGGGGTTCTGGGGTAGGAACCCCCCTTTTTTTTTTGACGATCGATGCTTTTGAACATGTTGAATGGGGACATATGGCATGTATGGTTGGAACCCCTTTTAAAAATGGCTGGATCCGCCCCTGAGCTATGTATTATATTGAAGAAGGAGACATTTTTTGTGCATTAAAGATGACTTTTGGTTTTATTTCTTCACAGATACATTCATTATCTTTTTTAAATCTGATGGCTTTGAAATTACCCCAGTCTTCCAACTGTACAATTAGGAAAGGGCCTTTCTAAACAACATAAGATTTTATCAAATCTATACATTTTAACACTTGACTGAAACTTTTCAGGAACATGCATGTCTTCTCTAGTTTTATTGTGTACTTAGATAGCTGTTTCATTAAGAGGTGCCCTACAATTTCTTAAGGAGGTTCGCTACTCAGTTTGAAAATAATAAGCTTTTCATAACACAAGTATATATTGATAGGGG
Source organism: Mytilus coruscus (assembly GCA_017311375.1). Taxonomy (NCBI): domain Eukaryota; kingdom Metazoa; phylum Mollusca; class Bivalvia; order Mytilida; family Mytilidae; genus Mytilus; species Mytilus coruscus. The sequence goes on from CM029606.1 coordinate 59,365,290, forward strand.
ATTAGTAAAGGAACAAAAAAAGCAAAAAAAATATATAGGTCAATGTGCTTGTTTTCGAGATATTAGCCATTGAAATTTTGGCGGGAAATTGTTCTCTCTTGATTTTTCATAGCTTTATCATTGACAAGTTTATGTTCTCAAAAACTATTAAAAAATAACAAAGATGTTATAAGACTTTTACAGATGGCTTATAATTATACAAGTAAAAAATTTATAAAAAGAAAAATGGGGGTCAATGGCCAAAAATTGTTAAGGCATTCAAATGGATAAAACCAGAGGATTCGAAAATCTGACAAAAATCCCAAAACATGACAAGCGAACATCCTTAAGTCCTTTTATTTTGTAATTATATAATTTGTATTTTACCTCTCCAGCTCTATTTTCCTTGATGATGTCAACATTCAATATCGGTTCTTATATATACTTTTATTCTGAAATTATAAAAGACAAACATTCATGTTTTATGTTTAATAGACCACTTTCAAGTTTGTCAATTATGCACGCCTTTGTGACGTCATTTACCAGATAGAGGGGATCGCCTGTATCCCTGCACTATTAAAGTTCATCAGGCGTCTTCGTGATCGTCATTATGCAGGATAAACAAGAAATAATGTTTGTTCCGTATGTACTTATTTACAATTCCCTAATGCCAGCAGTGCTCATTATCAATTACAAGACTTTAATAAGACAAATAATTCGTGCAATATTACATCATATTTTTCAACCTCTTGCTCAACATGGGAAGGAAGTGACGATGCCCCTAAACGCACGAATGATGTTCACTAAAATCAAAGTTTATGATGGAAATGCAGCAAACTCGAAAGTTGTTTATTAGTTGACCACAGAAATGTTCCAATTGTCACAACCCAGCTGCCTCTCTTCCTGGACAACCTTCTCTGTGGTTTTGTGGTAGTTTGCTTGCTTCTAGTCAGAATGTAGTTGGTTCAAACCACAGTCGGGTCAAACTAAAGACTTGAAAATTGGTATTTGCTGCTTCTCTGAGAATCATGCAGCATTTAGCATGATGAAAGAGCAGACTGGTTGGCTAGGAGTCATAATAATGTGTCCCAGTAAGGTCTTCCTGTGGACTGTTACAATGTACATTTACCTTCTGAACTAGAATAATAATCTGACTTAGCCTGTCGGTCTAGAACAAATCAGGGTTTTTATTCATAACCCCTTATTCTTGTTCTCGTCCTGAAAATGCATCTAATTTGCCACTGGACGTTAACAGCCATCCATCCATTCATCTGTCTTTTTCTAGATAGTGACATCACTGAATGTGACTACATGTAATCATCATAATTTAGCCTGCCATGAGCAACACGATGAGTGCCACTGGAGGAGCAGGAACTGCTTGCCCTTCTAGAACAATCTGAGTTCAAAATAATTTGGCAAAACCTGATTTATACAAAATGTTAATATATATTGCATGATTGTTATTGGAGAGGAAAAGAGCCCATATGGTCATGACTGCCAAAAAAAGTCCATTTATCAGTAAAAAATGGAGAAAAAAATCAAAGTTTTTTATCCAGATAAAAGGTAAAAATAGAAACATTATTTCTATAAGTTATTTTATACATCTGTGGAACAATAATTACAACTATATACATGTAAAGAGCATACATTATTTGTTTGGGTTACATATTATAAACTAGTTCAAATCTACATGTAAATAGACACCATGTGACCTATGATAAAATATTTAAAAAGTAAAGTTCTTATAAATCTAAAATTTAATAGAGCCTCCTTTTCCAAGAAACTTGTATTGGTAATTTTGAAAAGTTACCAAAATGATTAAGCGTGTAAAGTAATGACCCTGAATTTTGTATGTATGAACTTATTCAAGCAGAAATCGGACCTGGTTTTGAAAGGTTAAAAACCTCCAACAAGTTTATAAACCTTTCGATCCCTAGTCAAGACTGGGGTATAGAAATATGGTTAACATGGTTAATTTTGGTCTTCTGAAGACCAACAGTAAAACCCTTGCCAAAGTAGAAAGTCTGTTTGGCTGTGCAGTATGTGTAAATTTGCAGCCATGTTCTGACAGAATAGGGGCTATAAATCTGCTGCCTCATGTAGAGAGAGACCACGATCCCTTGAAACCCTATTTGAGGAGTCTGTAGGTGCCCTGTTGCAAGGATGAATTTCTGTTCCCTATCCAATATACCCCCATTTTTCAGTGTCATTCCAAATTTCCTTCCTATCATCTCCCTCATCATTCCCTTGACCTTCTATTGTATTTGCTATTTTGTTCTTGTGCTGAATATTCATGAAATATTTGCAACTAGACATTAAATAAACAAACAACAATCAATCAATCCAGTTAAAAAACTTGTAAATATTTGTGATATCTCTTGAAGTCATTGCCTTTTTAGACGTGAAAGAATTATAAGTATAGATATAATGACTTTTGTCATCTTCACGTTGAATTCAATTAAACTTTGTTTAGACATAGGACAACTAAGACTTGCCTGAAAGGTATTTGGACTTTTATTTTGGTTTGGTTGCTATCTCATTGAGGAGCTAATATATATTTAAATTGGTCCCAAGGATATATAGCTCAACATTGTTTTTGGTATTTAAGGTTCATATCAACTAAAAATTCCACGGACACGTCAGATTACTTATCATATATATAAAGTGAGGGAACAAATGAATAAGGATTTTCTTATTTAAGAACATATTTAGATCAGAACTTCTACATTGGAGAAGGCTAATCAGATTTTATGTTGAGAAAACTCTTAATTTTATATTTTTTTCCCTTCAATTAAAAACCTTCAGTCAAAAAAAAACAACCAGTACATCAGTTAAGTATATGTATCAATTATTGAAACTAGACAAACTGTCACACTCACAGTGGATGTGTCATGAGAACAGAAGGTGTGATGCTGTTGCTGATACTTTTGATGGCTTATATCAGACATCACTTCATTTAAATTTACCACTGTTTACTATACAGTAGACTGGTGTATCCACACACCTGAGACTCGTGACTATTCTTTGGCAATCTCATAAAACCAATACAGTGGATAATATTTTGTGACCAAATTTACTTTTAGTTTAGTTCTACACGGACACAGTGGATTCTTTGGAACAGTAAACCATTAAAGTATATATGACTGTATCTATTAGAATAAAATCACCAAGCTTAAAGATACACCACCCACTACTGTTTCATGACTGGTTCAGGGTTAAAACAGTTTTGTTGGGTACACATCTGATTCTGACTCAGCAGCTCATTCAAGTTCAACTTTTTGTGAATATTCACAAACAGTGTGTTACAAATATAACAAAATTACACATTTCATGATTTAGCTTGAAGGACTATTGAGTAGTGTGACAATAATTATGAGACGTGATCATTTTCCTCATGGCATTTTTTCCATGATGTGCCGACACAATTTAGTCACAAAAATAGGATTTGTTTGCCATTCAAATTATATTCTGTGTCGTTCATATGTAGATAATCTAAAGGAGTAATGCACTACAATGCTACTTATCTTACCATAATTTTCATAAAAATCTATGAAATATCAAATATTTTGAAATTTTGGAGCGTACTAGTCTTTCTGAAAATCAGCCTGGTGACTTCTAGGTGGCGCAACGAACTATGAGGGATAGACATCCGGGTCCTTCCGTCAGGTCAACATACTTGTAAACAGAAGAACAGAAGAAAAATGCTTTTTGATTTGAAAATTAAAGCCAGTGTTATATCGGTAAACATGTTATGGAAACATTTATAATCCATGTAGACAACTTATGCGTTTTTAAAATCATTTCTAAAGTGAAAATTTCCCATAAATATTAATTTGGCTCATTTGGTTATCTCCCCTTCAACAGGTGCCCTGGTTAAATTTGACAGTTTTAGATGCCAGAGAAATGCCTGGCTACAGCATGATAAGATGGCCACATGTGATTGAAATAGTTTATAACACATCAATATAAATAAAGTTGGCATCAAATGAAATGTTTTAATAAAAAAAATTAAATACTGATTTTAACTGAATTTTACACTCATGACATATCCCTACAAATTGATATTATTCCCCAAAACTAATCTACAGTGATAAAACAAAAAATTGAACTTTTGCTTCTGGGATATCACTGTCATGGCACAAACTTCTGTGTACATCAACATTTATTATGCCCAAAAGAAACCATGTTCAACTGAGGTATAATTTGGATTTGCTCAAAATAATTGAAATGTCTTGGAAGGTTATATTAAGGATGTATTCTTCTGATGTTTCAGTTTCATGGGGGAGGAGTACAAGAAATCAGTGGCAGATTTTACCAAAAATGTGTACATCCCATATCAATTTTTTCTTTTCAAATTTCTTTGGTATGTATTTTTTCAATCATTTATATCAAAGAAGTTGAAATAATATGCTTTTTGTTCTAAAAAATAAAGAAAAATCCAAAATTTACAAAATTGACAGCCTGGTCAATTTGACACGAAAAAGCAAGAAAATTTTATAAAACTTTCTAATATTAACACCTACCTGTAGTTTTTTTTTTAAGTTGAATTTATTCAGATTGGTCCACTTCATCTTTATAGTGAAAGTATGAAAAAAAGTTTTATTGTAAAACATGATAAAAGCCCAAAAATAGGTAAAAATTGATGAAAAATGGGAAAATCATTAAAATTGGGTACTTTCAAATGGCCGTATCAAAAAAAGAAGTGCACCACCATATCATTTTGTCGAGCCTGCGACTTTTGTCGCAAAAGTGAGACATAGCGATCCTACATTCTGTCGTCGTTGGCGGCGGCGTCCACAAATATTTACTCTATGGTTTAAGTATTTAAAATTTTAATAACTTTCTTAAACTATCCTGGATTTCTACCAAACTTGGACAGTTCGTTTATGATCAAAAGCTAGTATCTAGAAGGAAATTTTGTAAAAAAAGATTTCCTGTTTTTCTGTATATTACTTATAAATGAACTTAGTTTTTCTTCCAGTTAACATTACATACAGTCTGTGGTTAAAGTTTTTAAAACATATATTAGATTCATAAACCATCCTGGATTTTTACCAAACTTGGACAGAAGCTTCTTACAATCAAAAGAAAGTATCTATAAGAAAATTTTTAATGATTTTTTCCCCTTTTTTGTTGATCCTGTGACGCTAGCAGCCAAAGTAGGCGAGACACTGGCATGACTGGGTTCCGCGGAACCCTTACAAATTTTTTCTTCATTAATTACTTTCTTACAGACATATTAACTCAAAAATCAGGTTAAGAAAAAAAGTTTAATTCTAGAAATTTTTGGCTCCTCAGAGGTGAACATCCTTAATTTTTGGTCTGAAAAAAATAATGCCTTTTAGGAATATATAAAAATCAAAATCAAAAATACTCTCAGAAGATTTCATTATCTAGTTAAAAGTAAATTTACAGGCTTCAGGAAATAAAATTTCAGAGGTTTTTAACTTTTATTCAGTTCTAATTCAAAATGCTGCCATTTACATGAATGTGTATTCCATGACAGCCATTATAATGAAAACATAATTTTATTTTTTATCACTGTAAATTTAGACTTTCTTTTTGGTTTAAACCCATACTAGAACAAACCCGCGAAATCGCTGGCATTAGAGCGTAATTGAAAGTATGTAAACTGTTGTAGGATGAATTTTTGTAAAAGATTTATGACTGGAGAATTTCAGGAAAGGTATCAAAAGTCATCGATACTTAGGTACAGGACAATTTTTTTTAGCCCTCCCCCTTTTTTCCAAGGTCCGTTAATTTTTGTTTTCTGTTTTTCTGTATACTATGAACATACATATACTTTAAATAAAGTGTATTTTCTATTTACTCTCTATATAATATATCAGTGACCGCCGTGGATAGTAAACTTGGAATTGATAGTAAATAGCAAATGCACTTTATTTATAGTATATGTATGATGATAGTATACAGAAAAACGTGAAAATAATTGTCCTGTCCCCAAGTACTTATGAAAATTATGTGTAATTTTAAAGTCCTAAACAGAAGTCTTTTCTATGACTTAAAAGTCCGTCCGATGACGGAAACAATATCCGGACGCCTTTATTTTTGTTTTACTCCCAAAATTACCCAAACTGAATAATCATAAGAAAGGATGACAAATGCGACTATGCATTGTACCTGTAGGACACAGAGGCATGATGATTAATTTATTGTGGAAGGAAGAGAAGCGACACACAAAATGAGGTCTTCTCGTTTAATAGTATAGATGTATCATCACAACCTGCATGACCATGATGACCTGTTGATTTAGAAAAGACAAAAAAATTTATAAGAAAAATCATACCAATTGTGTTATTATATTATCGATAGAAGTATCTTTTAATTTTTATCAGTATGATTGAAGCAACACAAATCACACTTACATGTACCCTTTCTTTTCCATAATATTAGATGCCAGGGGCGGATCCAGCCATTTGTAAAAGGGGGGTTTCCTAACCCAGGATAAAGGAGGGGTTCCAACTATATGTCCCCATTCAAATGCATTGATCCGCAAAAAAAGGGGTGGTTCCAACCTCAGGAACCCCCCCGATCAGCCACTGGATGCTTTATTATCTTCTAATATTGCATAATTGGATATAACAGGTACATGTATGCCATAGCAAGACTTTCAGAGAAAACTTAATATTTTCTTATAAATTTTTGGGGTATTAATCAGAAGTCATTATATTTTACATGCCTACAGACCATTTTTCTCTTTTCAGTAAACCCTTTCCATACCTGCCAACATTTCAAAATGCCCATGGGGGTTTAGCATGCAAGATGACTCTCATTGTCCCACAAAACCTTTAAAGGGGCCTTCAAATTTATTTTAATGATGTTTATTTGCTTCTTCATACTTTTACAATTATATACCAATGGTAAAATTGATTGTTTTGTTATATGACCACAAAAATTTTTTTGTGTCGTATAATGCTATGATGTCGTCATCAGCGTCGTCGTCGTCTTCGTCCGAAGACACATTTGGTTTCCGGACAATAACTTTAGTTTAAGTGAATGGATCTCTATGAATTTTCACCAGAAGGTTCAATACCACAAAAGGAAGGTTGGGATTGATTTTGGGGGTGATGGTACCAACAGTTTAGGAATTAGGGGCCAAAAACTAGCATTTTTATACGCCCGTTTACGGAACGTATTATGGTATACCGTTGTCCGTCCATCCGTCTGTCAGTCCGTCGTCAACATGTCGGACATTAACTCAAAAATGCTTTAACCAATTTGCATAAAACTTTGGTGAATTGTTTATATCTATTGAAGTGAGCTCCCTTTCATTTTTTATAAATTTTAGATTTTACGTTTCCGAGTTATGGGGTTTTATTCATTATTGTAGTTCCCGGACAATTATTTGTTTGTAAGTTTATGGATCTCTCTGAAATTGTACCACAAGGCTCCATATCACAAAGGGAAGGCTGGGATTGAGTTTGGGGTTAATTGCCCCAGGGCCAAAAATGAGCATTTTTCTAGTTTCCAGACAATAACTTGTGTTTACATTGTAAGTGTATGGATCTCTCTAAAATTGTACTACAAGGTTCCATACCATAAAAAGGCTGGGATTGAGTTTTGGGGTAATTACTCCAAAAGGGGGTTCAAAAGTTGGGGATTTTTTCCCAATTTTTTTCTTCAAAATTTTTGAAATTTCAAATTTTTGAAATCTTCAATTGCACAGTATTGCGCAATAGCAAGAAATCTTCAATTGCACAGTATTGCGCAATAGCAAGAAATCTTCAATTGCACAGTATTGCACAATAGCACAGTATTGCGCAATAGCAAGAAATCTTCAATTGCACAGTATTGAGCAATAGCAAGAAATCTTCAATTGCACAGTATTGCGCAATAGCAAGAAATCTTCAATTGCACAGTATTGCACAATAGCACAGTATTGTACAATAGCACAGTATTGGGCAAAAGCAAGAAATCTTCAATTGCACAGTATTGAGCAATAGCAAGAAATCTTCAATTGCACAGTATTGCACAATCTTCAGTTGCACAGTATTGCACAATAAATCTTCAATTGCACAGTATTGCGCAATAGCAAGAAATCTTCAATTGCACAGTATACGTATTGATCAATAGCAAGAAATCTTCAACTGCACAGTATTGGGCAATAGCAAGAAATCTTCAATTGCACAGTATTGCACAATCATGACAATAGCAAAACACAGTATTGCGCAATAGCAAGAAATTTTCAATTGCACAGTATTGCACAATCATGACAATAGAAAGAAATCTTCAATTGCACAGTATTGCACAATAGCAAGAAATCTTCAATTGAAAACAAAATACAAATGTTTTAACCAATTTCGATGGGATCAATTAAGTCTTTAATTTTGGGGGGTTCTAACCTTGTATAATTTTTTTGGATATTGGGCCCCATTTTTAAATTGGTCTACATTGAGGTCAAAAGGGTCCAAAATTATACTGTGTTTGATTTCATCAAAAACTGAATTATTGCGGCTGTATGATTTGCTGAATCTTATTGTGCATTTAGATTTTTATTTTGGGCCCTGTTTTCAAATTAGTTCATATTAAAGTTTGATGGGTCCAAAATTAAACTTTGTTTGATTTCAACTAAAATTAAATTATTGGTGTTTTTTTCATATGCTGAATCTAACCATGTTGTTAGATTTTGGATATCAGACCATTCTAGGTCAATTAAATGTCCCATTTAAATTTTTAAGATCTTTGACCACATTTATTTTGTGTCAAAAACCTATATTATGTCAAAAATTTGATCACAATCCAAATTCAGACTGTATCAAGCTTGAATTTTGTGTCCAAACTTGCCCCAACTGTTCAGGGTTCGACCTCTGTGGTCGTATCAGGCTGCGCTCAGCGAAGCATTTTATTTTAAATTGTGGACAAAGTTACTCTTTTAAAATTTCCAATTGGGAGCCTCCATGGGGGAAATCCCCCACAAATAGTGACAGTTAGTAGGTATGCCTTTCAAATACATGTGATGTGTGCCTTTCAAAGCTTAGACTTTGGATATTTGTTGACCGAGTGACCTATTTGAATTTTATTCATTCAGTAAAATTTGATGTTGGGTATATCGTAAATGAAACAGCAACCAAACAACACAAATACTCACAAGACATCTAGGGGGCAACATAAATGAGTAAAACCCAATGTAGGGTATACACGTATGTCAATGAGATAGCAAACCAACAACAAATACACATTTGACATCTAAGGAGCAACATACAGTCTTTAACAATAGGCAAGTGTTTATGCATCTCATAGTAATCTCTTTATTGTCCCAAGTCTATAAAATGTAAATAATTAAACTAAAACTAACAAAGTTAGGCAATCAACACCAAATTCTCCAAATAAAAAAAAAATACAAAAAAGGTGTTGTCACTAAATGTTTTACTTACTTTGAATGATACATTGATATAAAAATAAGAGGATGTGATATGATTGCCAATGAGACAACTCTACACCAGAAACCAAATGACATAGAAGTTGACAACTATAGGTCACTTTATTTATGGCCTTCAACAATGAGCAAAACCCATTCCACATAGATTATTGTGTGTGCCAATTCTCCCTTTCTTGTATTTTGAGAGCATAAAAGTTCTTATTGAACTTAAGCAAACAATAATTTTTCAATATAATTTTTTTATCATAAAATTGTTTTACAGAAACATGAGAAACAGAAGCTAATCATGTAAGTAGCCTTAGAAGAAACCATATTAGTTCTAGAGATCACTGTACAATGTAGATGGCTTCCAGTGGTAAACATTTGTTAGCAGATTGGGAAATTTTCTGTCCAATTGGTCCAAGTCTTGCCTTCCATGTTGGAGCCTGTATTGGTAAGATATTAAAAACATAAGCATATGTGGTATGATTGCAAATGAGACAACTGTCTACCAGAGTTCAAATGAAGTGGATGTAAGCAATTAATGGTCACTGTATGGCCTTCAACAATGAGAAAAATATACTGTATAGTCAGCTTAAAATGCCCTGGATTTAAATTGAAAAATGTGAAACAATTCAAACTGATGGCCTAATTTATGAAAATTCAATTTATATAAAACAAATATGACAAACATGAACCAACGACAACCACTGTTTTAAAAAAAAAATTTTTTTATAGATTGTTGTTTAGTTACAATGTAATGGCATACGATACAGTTTTGATCCCAAGGTGATTTTTTACAAAAACTTGCATACAAGCTATTTTTACTTAATCAATTCAAATATGTCATAAAAAATAAATCTTCATGTGCTAAATTTAGAGATAAATGGGGTCGAAATTTTTGACATTTACTTAATAGTTCGGTTTCTTGGACATTTAGAACTATCCTTTGAACAGTAAAATTGAGAATGGAAATGGGGAATGTGTCAAAGAGACAACAACCCGACCACAGAACAGACAACAACAGAAGGTCACCAATAGGTCTTCAATACAGCGAGAAATTCCGCACCGAGGCGTCCTTAAGCTGGCCCTAAACAAATATATATACTAGTTCAGTGATAATGGACGTCATACTAAACTCCAAATTATACACAAGAAACTAAAAGTAAAAATAATACAAGACTGACAAAGGCCAGAGGCTCCTGACTTGGGACAGGCGCAAAAATGCGGCGGGTTAAACATGTTTATGAGATCTCAACCTCCCCTATACCTCTAGCCAATGTAGAAAAGTAAACGCATAACAATACGCACATTAAAAGTCAGTTAAAGAGAAGTCCGAGTCCGATGTCAGAAGATGTAACAAAAGAAAATAAACAAAATGACAATAATACATAAATAACAACAGACTACTAGCAGTTAACTGACATGCCAGCTCCAGACCTCAATTAAACTGATATACTTTACTTTTGTATTTCAAAAGATAAATACATGCGGATTTTTGTAAAAAGATTTGGAATATCTTCGTTACAAAAGTAGGATCTTAACTTGTGTAACAATTCTTTGTAAATAATTCATTTTTTGGTGGAAGAAGACTTCAAGTCTTCTGAAAGCCTTTACTGCCAGCTGTAAAATCATTGAACCGTTACCAGGACGTATGCCGTATCCTTTTCTGTGCTTTACAATTTCATAACAACTTCTGTACCATATCTTGACACCAATGTTTACACATAATCTAAGCATCTGCATCATTTAATTTATTAGTTAGGCTTGAAAAAACGATCCCTATCGTTAGTGTTATAATTTCTCATGTTTTAATGTATTAATATCAAACCTTTTATTTTTTTTTTATTTATGTAAATTATTAGATTTCATCTCATCTTACATGAACGTTATTTGTTTACTTGTAACCGGATGTTCTTAAAGTAGATTTTGTAGTACACATGCGTGAATTTGGTATCAGGTCGGTTCGCCCTGATTACCTGTTCGCCCTTGGTCCATTCGCCCTGAGTTCGTCCCCATAGAGTACGTTCACCCTGGGTTCCTTCTCCTTACTTTTATCGTGGAAGTATTATATTGACTGCTTTTATCAAGGACTTTTATACGTCCTTGCAATTATTAAAAAATAATAATATTATGGGTATTAAAGTTTAATAAACTTATTCAGATATTTATATGGTATAAATTCTCAAAATTCATGAACACACATCAAAAAAAATTAATTAAAAGTTGATAGCTTGTTTTGGAGCATTAATAGGTCATGATAATAATTGGAATTATCGGAATAAAACAACTGGATTATTCGGATTAATTTAAACCATGTTGGTTATGTATCTGCGCATGTGCACAAATGGGAAATTTAATTGTGCATCTGAAAGTTTCAAAATAATGATAAAAAGAATTGTCATATATTCATACAATCCATCTTGAGTTAAAGTCAAGTATACACGTGGAGAGTACGACTTCAAATCAATGATGCTTGAAAAAATACACGGATTTAGTTGTTCCATCTGCGTTCAGATAATGCAATCAATTAAGTCATATTCCAGTTTTAGACAACATGTGTTTTTTAAAACGAAAGTTAGAATATTTAAGTATGTTATTGCGATAATAAAGAGTCAAGCGCACACGTGAATCTGCTGGTGTTTTACACATCAAATGATGCACCGTCTGTTGACAGAAATATCAATGAACAAACTAATGTCTGTTGACAGATTCCATTTCGAAAGTATGTAGTTTTCATGTCGGTCATTGTCGGAATGTCCCCAATGATTGCTTTTATTGCCTTAATACATTTCAAAGTTTTAGAAGTGATAAAAAACGGGATTTAACAACTGAATAGTCCAGCTCTTTACCGTTATTCGTCATTAAGGTACACACATTATCGAGGCTCGAGTACAGAACCAGTAATTCGTTGCTGTCAATAGTTTTATTTTTATGAAAAATTTCAGAAAAGGGCTGTGTGACTCCTGACGGAAAATGCCATTCCTACCCTCATACTTTTGTGTAAAAATATAAGATGAAAAACAATTATGATATATGGGTCAAGCACTTTAAATGAACGGGTTTGAAATGCTAAAAGAGTCAAGCGCACAAGTGATTCTGTCAACTGACGGTGCATCGTTTGATGTGTGAAACACAGCAGATTCACGTGTGCGCTTGACTCTAAATTATCGCAATAACATAGCAAGGTCATCACCTGACATGACTGGTCAATCCTTGGCCTGACACATATCTGCATTGGATATATTTAGAATTTTTCAATATATGTTTATATTGAAAAAACCTAGTTTAAGCAAACTTGACTAAAATCTTGGTGGCCAGTTTTTTTTTTAAAGTTAACTATCTGCCTTTGACAGAAAACTTTCAAGTGAAACCAAATCAATTACTGTTATAATTGCTTGGCGAAATCGCATTGCATCAAGTTGACCATGCTGAGACGAATGTATGGAATTTAGTTATAGAAAATTTAATTTGAATCGACAGTATTTGCAGTTTTTATGTTAAGTATAGTGAGTTTTGGTTGAGTTATGAGTATTATTATTTTTGGAAGAAAAAAATACGTCGAAAGCAATAATGGGACAAAGCAGGCTGGGTTGGTGGGGGCTGCTTTTATGGTAATTCAAGTTACCTTTTATGCATCTTCTTCCACCTCAGAGCAATCAGCTATTTGATTTATAAATTTTCTTGATTTTTGAAAAAAACGGCATATTTTGCTGTATATTTATCTAATTTTAAAAAATTACATCAGTGACTTCTTCATAAAAATTGGAACAAATAATCTTCAAACAATATCAAGTCAAATGCCATTTTAAAGAAGAGGGGTCCATGTACTCATTTTCAAGCAAATGATTAAAATCCCTCGAAAAATGCATCTTTTCCCGATATGTCGCAGTTTGACGTCACGAAAAATAACATGTTAGGTTAGCAATGTCATTATCTCCCCTGTAACTGTATCATATGCCATTAAGGATAAGGATTTAAACAGAATATTATTCATCACAATTAAAAGCATGAAAATGATCTGACTTGTGTTTTGTTTTCCACCAATTTATAACTATGTAAAATAATTTTGTTCACGTTGACTAACATATTTTAGAATTGTGGCCCTTGAACTGAGATAGGATTAGGTATGCAAAGGCAATATTTTAAGGTATCTTATCTTTCATATAATTCCCAGAAATTTACATTTAATAAAACAATTAGGCAGCAGGAGGGGACATTCATGTCATACCAACACATCTAGTTGCATATACCACAGATAAGCCAGACGTTTAAGATAGGAAAGGAATAAAAAGGAATCCAAGCATCCAATTATCATTTTAACTTAGAATGAATTAAGTCATTGGTGCTAATCATATTATTATTGTCACTAAGTCATATTTTCATATAAAATGTCTCAGTTGTATACATTACCTTACTGATTCCAGAGTTATAGCATTAAATTGTTTTTTATGAGATAACTATTACTTGTATATTATGTGTATTGCATTTTTTCATATTTTTTTATAGGTCAATTTCTGTACGTCCATGGAGGTCGGATAGACAGAAACAGCATAGAGGCTTCTAATAAGCTACACTGCTTGAACTTTGATACCATGATCTGGAATGAAGTCCGAGTACCAGGGAGTCCTGCTTTAAGTCATCATGCATGTGTTACCATCGGAGATAGATATCTGCTCCTGATTGGTGGTTGGGATGGGAAAGCAAGAACATCGAAAGTCTTTGTATTTGACACTTTAGAATGCAAGTGGTTATATCCATCAGCTGAGGGGTTTCCATCTGATGCAGGGTTGAGTTCACATACTGCAACACTGTTAAATAACGGTAAAGTTCTAATCCTTGGTCGTGAAGGTCCGTTACGCATGCAACCAGATGACAAAATTCATGGTAATGCTTACATGTTGACTGGAAGTATAGAATCTGGAAAATTTGCTTACTCAGAATACAGCCGAGCCACAGAATCTAGGTCAGGTCACACAACAAATTTCATTGGTCCAAGATTATACGTACTTGGGGGTCGAAATGATCAACTTCTGGAAGTTCACAGTGGTTACAGAAGTGGGTCACCTGACAATGAAAAAGTAACAGAATTATTTAAAAAAATCATCAAAAGGCTTAAACCTATGGAGAAAATGCCTGGTGGACGCAAGCATCACATTGCCTTAGAATCTTCTGGTGCAATACTCATTCATGGAGGGGAAACATTTGATGGGAGAAGTAAAATTGGAAAACCAGTTGGGGATATGTTCATCATGACAGACAAACCAAGTATCAATTTTTACAAAATAGGCGAGAGTAAAGTTGGGCGTTCTGGGCATATTTGTTGTGTTACCAAGGATGAAAATATTCTGATACATGGTGGTTTTGGTCATAAAATCATTCATGGTGATACTAGATTGTTAGACTTTAAAGTATAGATACTTACGGTGAAATATATGTAGATCATATCAAAAGTTTTTATAAACATACATGTACAAACTAGATCTTTCAACTTATTTTGTAATTGTATTTGAAAGTTTATTTAGGTCTGGTACAAGTGGTACAAAATGTAAACCCAGGATACTAGAATTTGTAAATAAGAACTTGAATAATGTAATAGTTATGACAGTTTATGAGTATTCATCATCTTCAGTTTGTTGCTAGATATTAAATAAACAAAACAAAATTTTAAATAAATGAAAAAAACTACCAACAAAGCATTGAAAGATGCAGAATCCTTTAAGATTTTTTTATTACTTGGTCATAATTTCATCCTCAGTTGTTTTTGCTTTACTTGAACACCATTTTCAAAATGATGACATCAAATTTTTATTACAACCTACTAGAACTAATCTTACCTTATACTGTGATATATATAAAAACTCAGGGTACAAATGATCTGAAAAATCTGTGATATACAAATATGTAGGACTCGGAGATGGGATGGGGACACTGAAGTGCCATGGTCACGGAAGTGCGATGGTCTATATTACGAGTGATGGCTAGTTTAAAATCAGCAGATTTTTTGAATAGTTAATATATAAATTTGAATTTCGTTATTGTCCATGTATGACCTTAGTTACACTTGTATACTATATGAGAGATTATCCTTTTGATTTTCTGCATGTGAAAATAATTCTGCTTTAACATTTTATCTTTGCTTAGTTCCTCTCATGAATTCCTCGTTTGCCATAATATTATAATACTGAGAGTCTGTCTGTGGACCTGTATGGTTTTATAAAATTCAATGCTTCATAGTATATAAAAAGAATCTTTTGTTGATTTCGAAAAATATCCTCTACAGAAGGTTATCTTTCCCCTCTTGATCCACCAATCTATTATCACTCCTCGTTTCTGTAGTATTCAAAGTTAATAAACCCCTCATTAACTTAAAAACCTGAAAAACTGCTTCTAAAAAACAAATTGACTTCTACATCAACATGAAAAGAATTGAAATTATAGTTTATATAGTCCATCCCTCTTCAGTGTTTCCAACATCTCACTTAGCATAGCCATCAACAAGATATCGTCACAATGCCAACATCGCACTTCAGCTTCAAACCATCACACATCAGCGTGACCATCAGAGTCCTACATATATATGTACAATTAATTTGTATGTGTGCTTAACAATTGTTTGCCTTTGTAACCATGGTAACAGATCAGGCCAAAAATATATATTTACTTGTTTCTTGTCTCCTGGCATGAAAATAATAGGGTAGGCTTTAAAGAGTTTAATTAGTCCCTGGCCAGAAGAAGATATCTGTTTACTGAGAGGCCCTGAATTATTTATAGGGTGAGATGTGAATTTTGTGTGTAACTTTTTTATCTCATTTACACTTTGTTCATAGTGTATGTTCTCATTTTTAATACTAGTCATTTTTATATGTTACCAAAGTTTACAAAGTCAGTTTAGTGAAGTTTTGTTCTTAGATTTGAAGTGATGTTTTGTATTAATGTTGCTGAGTTTCGTATTGTTAATCTTTTTTGTTCTAGTGTTATTGTTTGAACAGTTTGTTTTGTATACATATCAAGGATATGAGTAATCATTGTGGAATATATCCATCATAAATAATTTACAAATGCAAAAACTAAGTTGGACCTCATTCAAAATATTTATGGCACCCTCAACGGAGTTGGGGTGACATATTGTTATTCTACGTTTCTTTTTTTCTTATATTTATTATTTTTCTTCCATGTTTTTTGTCCAGCTGATATCTTGGAACTTTATGAACCAATGGTCATGGTACTATACCATAATGCTACCCAGCATGTGCAGATGTGCAAACAGGGTATGGCATATTCAAGATGGCGGCCGTTGTCATGGAAACTGACAAAATGTGAAAAAATTTCAAAATTCTAAATCTTTCATTATAAGACCCAAGTGAATGAAACTTATGGAAGTGTTACCTGATATGCCTAGATGTGCATGCAATATTAAGAAGTTCCAAAATGGCCGCCATTGTCATGGAAACAGGGCGAAAGTTTAACATTGAGCCTATGGGAAAATATATAAAAGCTGCATTTTCTTAAAGAATATTTCATATTGATCAATGAAACTGTATTGATATGTAACATGGCATGTGGCAATGTGGTGTCTGCTTTTGAAATTTTGGAAATTTCTATTGTTACCATTGAAACATAAAAAATTTCAAAAAAATTTCATAATGCTCCAAACTTTCTGAAAATTTACAGTAATGGTAACTGGCATATGTAGATACAATATTTGACTTTGGAATTTCCAAAATGGCCACCATTACCATGGAAACAGCAAAAATGTCCAAAATTTCAAAATGCTCCAAACTTAATGAAACTTTACAAAAATGATAATTTGCATGTGTAGATGCGCTCATTGACTTTGGAATTTTCTAAATGGCTGCCACTCGCCTGGCAATGGGGGAAGGGTGTCATCTGTTATTGCTAGCAATTACAAATCTAGTTTATCTTCTGATTAGATATTTTTTTCTGAAAATGAATTATGTAAATCTTTTTATTTATGGAATCATTGAAAAGTTATTGTCAGTTTATAAAAAACAGGATAATGCAATCATGTTTTTTTTAAATTAATTTAAAATTTATATAAAACTTATTTTTTGAAGGTTGGATTAGAGGTGGAGGTTGTACTATATTCAAACTGATATAGCAGTCAAACCGGTCTATAAAAGTCTTCCTTTAGGGACGGACCCATGGTATGATGAAAGGGGGCATAATTGTCCACAATGGTAAAAATGTGTTTTTTTTTTTTTACAATTTCAAGCAAAAAAAACCTAAATTTTATCCGATCAAGGGAGGGCGTATGCCCTCTACACCACCCAAACTCCCAAACCTGAATCTGCCACTGCCATTTGGACCAAAGGAAACAGACCTTTTAGAGATTTGATTCTTGAATTGAGGTTTAGAATGCATAGGTATTACCACATTGGGACTAGTACTAGGCAACAAGATAGGTTTTCACTGAAATGAGGTAACTTTTATAGCAGGTTCGACATGTATTTTGCTTATATATTTACCTGTTTTGTAAGGTAAAAATGAACCAGAAAACATAAGAGAGTATGGATGCATAGCTTTTGAAAAGAAAAGAGAATCTTATTGTTTGTGATATTTAGGGAACGACCCTTGAACTTCAAGGAGGGGTTATGGTTTTTCCTAAAAAAATATTCTGATTTGATGAAAAAAAATATTGTGGTCAAGCAGATGACAAAAAAAAATATTCTGAATCCAGATTTTCCCCATACCTTATAGTGTTAAATTTTGAAAAAATAATTTGATTGATAGCGTCGAAAAAAAAATGTTCGCGTTTTGTGCGAAAAAAAATTTCTGACTCGAACAAAAAACCATAACCCCCTTGAAGTTAAATGGTTGCTCCCTTATGGTCATATCAGAATTAATCAATTATTTATTTTGAAATGTGTTTAACAATCTTATATATTTACTATGTATTTTTTTACAATCAATATTTATTTGTACTTTTTACTCTGAATTATACCAATAAAGTTTATTTTCTATGACTTTTCCTCCTGGCACATTTATTCTGCCCATCAAGTTCCAGTTGACAAGATAATAATGGTAAGATTAAGATTTATATTGCCTGTTTATCTGGAATCAATGTTCGAAATTAAGTGAAACAAGTTTCATATATAATGTATAAAGTAAAAGAATAAATAAAGGCAACAGTAGTATACCACTGTTCAATAGTCATAAATCGATTAAGCGAAACCAAATCCTGGTCACAAACCAAAACCAAGGGAAACACATCAGATAAAAGAGGAAAACAACGGAACAACAGAAACACTGAACTGCAACAAAAACAAATGCCAACATACATAGAAACGGACTATTTGATAACAACTGCCATATTCCTGACTTGGTACAGGACATTTTAAGAAAAATGGTTGCTTGAACCAGGTTTTATGGCTAGCCAAACCTTAATAAAAGAGAGGTGGAAGATACCAAAGGGATATTCAAACTCATCAAGTAGATAAAACTGACAACACCATGGCACAATAACAAAAACAAAAAAACAAGCAACTGTATACAAAACACAACATAGAAAACTAAAGATTAAGCAACACAGACCCCACAAAAACCCAGGGTGATCTAACAGGCTCTGGAAGGGTAACCAAATTCTGATCCACATGTGGCACTTTCCTATTGCTCATGTAAGTACAAACTGGGTGATAAAATCTAATTCACTGATGTAACATTCTTGAAAAAAAGTACAGGTTTACAGTTACAGCAATTGGGATATATCCATCATCATCTAGGAAACATATTTCATAACAGTCAACCAACTTGTGATAATGTCTGTACAATGTTTAAACCAATGATTTTTAACTTCACCACTTGGAACTCTTGGTTTAATAGCTTCCTTGAAAGCAGCAACCTACAACACATTTTGTATTTATTGCCCTTAAATGTCAAATTTTAGTAAATTTCTAAGTTTTTTGGTTATAATTTTCTTGAAAACTATAACAGATGATGTGAAATTTTAAACAGTAAAAATGTCCTGAACAATGAGATCTACAAATAAGTTGGATTTGGCAGAAATCGTCAAATGACCCCTTATAGAAATGAGGCTCTTGAAAGTCATATTTTGCTCATTTTGTCATGAACTATAAAAAAACAATTTCCTCTGAAACTATTGGGCCAAATGCTACTAAACTTTACCTGGATGTTACTTATGGTATCTACTATAAAAATTGTTTCAGTGGATTTGGTCAATCACCGAACATGGCCCCTGTTGCTAAAAATAGAACATAGGGGTAAAATGAAGTTTCAGCTGATATCTAAAAAACTAAAGCAGTTAGAACAAATCTGACATGGGTTAAAATAATCAGCAGGTCAAGGTCACTTTCAAATTTTCAGAAAGATCGGACAATCCATTTAGGAGGTATTGCCCCTGAATGTCAATTTTTAGTAAATTTCGAATTTTTTAGCTAATTCCTCTAAATCTAAAGTAGTTTGAACAAATCTGATACGGAAAGAATTGACCAGCCAGTCATTTTTCAGAATTTTCAGAAAATCGTACAACATATTTTGGAGTTATTGCCCCTGAAATGTAAATTTTCTGTTTTAATTTCACAGTATTTGGTTATTATCTTGAATACTACAGCAAATAGAGAGAAATTTTAAACAGTAAAAATGTCCAGAACAATAAGATCTACAAATAAGTCATGCAACTTGGCAGAAATAATCAAATGACCCCTTGTAGAGTTTTTGGCTTTAAATGATTATTTTTAGCAATATTGCTTTCTTTCGGGCAACTATTGTTGATAAAGAGAATCTTTCTGAAGTAAAAATATGATCTACAAGTTTTTCAACAAAGACGAATCATCAATTGACTTCTTATAGGAGTTTTTGCCCTTTAAAGACATATTTTATTATTTTTTTGTGGTTTTTTTTGCAGAAACTATAATAAATAGATAGAAATTGTAATAACCAAACATATTCATCTACATATAAGTCAGCTTGGGCCGAAATCGTTATTTGGTTATTGCCCTTGAAAGTTGGTTAAACTTATTACTTTATAAGTGATTGCAATGAAGAAAAAAAATACATCAAAATGGCATATTTTTTAACGGGTGAGCAATTCAGGCTCCTTGTAGCCTCTTGTGTTGTTAGGGTACAGCCTTTTATGAGGGTATAGATGGGGGGTCCTTCGTTTCTGTATTCTTTAAAGTTTTTGGTCATTTTTCTGTTTTCTTTTTCTGTTTTGCCCATTATTGTCTTTTCTTTATATTTTAGCACCTCATCATTCTCTATTCTTTATTTTTTGTCATTTATTCTGCACATTTTGCCCATTATTTTCTATTCTGTAAAACCCATCCAGACCCTCTTTAATGTTTACCCAACAATTCTCTTTACATTCATAAAAATGTGAACAAAATTTAAACAACTATGATACACCATAATGGCATAGTTCAGTAGTTTACAGATTACACATTTAAAAGTAAAACACTGCAAAATCCATCAAACTTTTTCTCATAGAAATATTTAAATACCATCTCCTTTAAATTTGTGGACTCATACCATTAATAATACAGGTCTGTCCATCCAAAAATATCAGTCTTCAGATAACATTACCATCATAATTTTAGTAAAATTTATAAAAATGTTCTTTTATGTGTCATTGTTATTTTATCATGAAAATGTTTTGTTTTGTTTTGTTAGTTTGCACCAAAGTTATGTTTTCATTGTGGCCTAGGTCTGTCTTGCTTTTGATTCAGTTTTGTAGTTTCAGTTTTGTTTGATTTATACTCTTGTCTTGTTTCCAGTGTTATCAGTTTGCCCTTTTAACACGTTCAGTGTTGTTTTTATGTGCCTGTCCCTTTCAATGTCGGCCTGCTTTTGACATTGTACATCCGTGCACTTATTTTGGTTTGAATGTTTTGTATGTAGGTCTGTCAGTTATCAGCTGTATTTGTCTGTTGGAGTGTATAGTCGTATGTTTTTGAAGTCTGTCTTGTATGATGTTGGTGTCAGTTGTGTTTTCTGTTCATCAGTAATTCTTTCAGAGTTTTTTGTACTTTTGTCTTGTCTTTGGTATTTTTGTCTGTACATCTGTAATTCTTTCAGCGTTTTTGTACCTTTGTCTTGACTAAAGTTGTGTTTGTCTGTACATCTGTAATTCTTTCAGTGGTTTTGTACCTTTGTCTTGACTTAAGTTGTGTGTGTCTGTACATTTGTAATTCTTTCATTTTTTTGTACTTTTGTCTTGACTTAAGTTATGTTTGTCTGTACATCTGTAATTCTTTCAGCGTGTTTGTGCCTTTGTCTTTTCTTTAGTTGTGTTTGTGTGTACATCTATAATTCTTTCAGGGTGTTTGTGCCTTTGTCTTGTCTTTAGTTGTGTTTGTCTGTACATCTGTAATTCTTTCAGCCTATTTGTGTCTTTGTCTTGTCTTTAGTTGTGTTTGTCTGTACATCAGTAATTCTTTCAGATTTTTTTGTCTGTCTTTTCTTAACTTGTGTTTGTCAGTACATCTGTAATTCGTTCAGTGATGTTTACCTTTGTCTTGTATTCAGTTGTGTTTGTATGATTTTTTTTTTTGTTTCAGTGTTCTTTTGGTACATTTGTGTTGTATAAATATTGCATGCCTGTCTCAGTGTATATTAGGTCCAGTGGCGGATCCAGAGGGGGGGTTCCGGGGGTTGGAACCCCCATTTTTTTTGGGACGATCAATGCATTTGAATGGGGACATATAGTTGGAACCCCCCCCTTTTTTTAAATGGCTGGATCCGCCCCTGAGGTCGTCACGACATTTTTATGTTTTCTAAAGGCCCGTTTTTTTATCTGGAAATTTATTCCATTTATATATCAATCCTCTGACAGCTTTGGTGATATTGGCAATACCCTCAGTAGTGGACCTTATATCAAATCCAAATTATGATATTCTAATTAAAACTCTTGAACAGGAAAATGGCGAGCTAGTTAATTGGTTCAAAATGAATAAAATGCAAGTAAACCCTGATAAAATTCATCATACCATACCATTGCTATTGGTTATACGAAAACACAGAGTTTCAATCCAGTTTTCAATACCAAGGATTGTATAATCTCATGTGACGATGTTGTCAAACTTTTGGGAATAAATATAGACATACCTTAAATTTTGATTTTCAAAACCAAACATTTTGTGAAAAGGCATCACAACAATAAAATGTTTTAAAAAGAATCGGTGGTTATATATCAAAATGAAACAAATAACTATTTTTCACACGTCTTTACTTTCAAATTTAAATTTTGTCCACTTTAATGACATTTCTGTAGTGAATCCAATGCAGATAAAGTTGAAGAAATTCAGGAGAGGGCTCTTTGATTATATACAACGATTATCTTTCATATTATGATACATTACTGGGTATAGCTCCCAAGTTAAAATTAGACGAATGAGAACGATGGCGTTATAGACTTTTAAAATCATAAACGACCCAGCTCCTCTAGGTCTAATAAAATCTAACACAAAATAATTTGAAATATGTTAATTTATTGGAATTCCATCTATTAAAACAACTACTTTTAGAAAAAAATCTTTGGATATGCTGCACCAATACCTCGGACATAATATATTGTTAGTATAATAGTCCCAGAGTAGCTAAGACCCATGCATATTATGGAACTCACTGTCCGAAAACTTTAGAAATGAAACAAATTGCATGTAATCAATTCACAAATTTAATATCAAATTGGAATGGGATGGCCTGGAAGTGTGTCTGTTGTAAACGAAAACAAATATTTTTTTTTTAAATTTTCTTTCCAGTTTTAAAATTTTGTTTAGTAAAAACATGTTCCAAGAAACTTTTAGAGCTATTTTCCTATTGCTTGTAATTTAAAGGTTTGGTTGGCTTGCTTGCTTTGTTTGTAAAAATGTTTGCTCAAGCATTGTAATTAAGATTGGCATATGCAATCAATAGATAGACGGGGCTTCAGCTTGTATACATTATACTCTGCATTATACTTAACATCCAATAACATTTATAAGTATAACGTATACAAGTTGAAGCCCCGCCTATCTATTGATTACAGGTGTCAATCTTAATTACAATGCTTGAGCAAACATTTATACAAACAAAGCAAGCAAGCCAACCAAACCTTTAAATTACAAGCATTAGAAAAATAGCTCTAATGCGTTGAGATTTTTATCATCAATATATTAGATATAGTTTGTACAAAATATTTTATGTCTGACATCTTGTTTCTGGTACTAACTTTGTATGAATTGTTGAGAGCTTGTGTTTTTTTATGTTGTACAAACCCGACTTTGAATAGAATTTAGGGAGAGGACGACACAATTGTATATGTTAGCGGCAATAAGTGAAATTAGGCATTAAGCTTAAATCCTAGGCAATAAGCTAACACCTAGGCAGTAAGTCAATTGCCTAAATGATGTTAGGCATTTTCTTAAATCCTAGGATTTAAGTTTAAATCCTGAAAAATGTGTCCAGGCATTAATCTTAATGCCTAAAATGTAAATGCAAGTAAATAAAAAGATATCTATTCAAGGTTAAAATGCATTTGGTACATAATCACATGATAAGAATTGAAGTTTAAAATGTCAGCTACCTAAAATAAAGTCACTAGTTCTGGCCACTTTAGTTTCAACTCGGATATAACCAAATCTATTAATTCACGACCATTGTCACTTGGCAGTTTAATGGGCGCACCAAAAATTGTGAAAACATCAATTAAATCGAAAGTCACTTCTGGTGCATATTTTAACAAACTTTTGTTATGTGATTTTGGTACACCATAAGAAATTTACAGTTTCCATCGGTATTTGATTGGAAATCCATTAAATCAACCTGTTCTCTACTGTTGAACTCTTGGGATAAAATGGGTTTCACTACTAATCCCTTCCCTAAATACTTTTCTTCATATTACAATTTTCATAAAGTGAAAGAAATAGTTCGATGGAATCACGAGAAATATTTGCATAGTAATGGAATCACGGGAAATATTTACATCATTATTACGGTCTCTGTCGCCATGACCTGTTTAATGTTCCTTTTCCAAAGTACCACACGGTTCCTCTGGAAAAACATAAATGTTTAGATTTTCCT
Organism: Mytilus coruscus; assembly: GCA_017311375.1. Classification (NCBI taxonomy): domain Eukaryota; kingdom Metazoa; phylum Mollusca; class Bivalvia; order Mytilida; family Mytilidae; genus Mytilus; species Mytilus coruscus. Next base: position 59,389,687 of record CM029606.1, read on the forward strand.
CATCATTCTCCTTTACTTTACTTATCAACCTTTCAAAGCCCCCAATGGTAAAAAAATGTGTATACCGGTAGTAGTCTATAGTTACCGTCTTTTCTAGAGATTTTAAAAGTTAAAAGTTTAATCACAGTACAAAAGATAATTGTACTGTCTTGGGTATATGCTACTTGTATTCCCTGATTCAAATTGAGACTTTAAAGATTCAATAAATTTGTTTTCAGTAGACATGTTACTTCAATTCTTATAATTCAGATTAAAAAAGTGAAAAAAGACAAGATGGCCTATGGTATATTGGTAGTAAATTCTATTATGAATATGGAAAAAATACTCAAATTTGAAGATCTGTTAAATTAATGTATACTGATTAATATTTGGAATATAATTCAAACAATACTGTACACCAAGAATATATTACCGAATGTACATATACTTGGAAGATAAAACAAAAATCACAAGTCACTTATTGCCTGAAATGAGGTTTGGCAATAGGTTGAATAATCATCATCAGATTTCAGGAAATACTGAAGCTTAATGCCTGAAAATTTCAGGCAATAACTTAATGCCTAGGATTTAAGCTTCATGTCTAATTTTACTTATTGCCACTAACACTTGTGTCCTATTCCTTTACTACTTTTGCAAATAAAAATGATATGTTTAAACTATTAAAACTAATAGAATTTATTATATCTATCTCATTGATTTTATTGATTTGAGCTAATTTATAAGCCCATTATTCTTAATTCTGTATATTTTAGCACCCACTATTCTCTATTCTCATCCCCATCCCCGTTTTCTATAGTATTGGCCCAGTATTCTCTATTCCGGCCTTAAACCTCACCAGACGGCCCTCACTTATAAGGCAGCAACCATTTGATTTTCTGGGGGCTATGGATTTTTCCGGACAAACTTTTTTTCGCCTTTGGCGAAAACAAATCTATTTTTGGCAACAAGTCGAAAACAATTTTTCTTTCAATTTTAGCATTACATATAGTGGCAGCTGAGGGTGAAACAAACAAATTTTTTTTCTCAGGGTCAAAAACAAATTATTTTTTTCTCCAAAAACTGGAAACAAACTTTTTTTTCCAAAAAAATCGATAGCCCCAAATGGTTGCTGCCTAAATAACTTTGCGGCTGGTTTGTACTTATTTAAACGCTCTGCACCAAAATAACACTTAAAATATTTTCTATTGACATCAGAAATATTCAAGCGCGATGATCATGATGATAGCAGAAATTTCGTTTCTGTCTATTGTAAAACGGAGAAAAAAATGTGTTTATTGAGATATATATATACGAGCACCATCAGTACTTTTTGGCATGTCAAAGAGAGAGACAATGCAAGTGACATCTAGTTAAGATTTGAATCAGCTTATTATTTTTAAATGAAACTAAACCATAAAGATTCTTTGGTTAAAGAAACCGTCTTTTATTTCTTCAAAGCATATCATTTGGATTTACCGAGGGAGTGTACAGAACGCAAATCCGGATTATCTCCCTTGTCGAAAGCTCTTCAACGTCGTATCGAGTGTAAACAAGTTGAACAGTTGAAAGGCCAGATTTTATCATGGTAAAACCAAACAGGTTTAGTCGGTTTTACGTTTATTTAGTAATAATATTCAAAAACAAAATTATCTTCTTTCACAGCACAACATTTACAATCAAGCTTCAAAGAGATCTGATGAATTTACTTGAGCATTTTGTTTAAACGACATGCTGACTGGGGTCCACCTCAAGTTTATCCAAAACTCATTTTCATACTAGTCATTGTTAATTCACACTTCTCAATAAAAAAAGATATGTTGTCATAATTTATAACTGAATCCACTTTTACAGGTACATAATCATTTCCTCGGGACTGAATTCGAAAATGCCTCATTGTAACATGAATGGTAATTTTTCCTTTGATCTTCGAGTGAGTTAACTTCGGTTATTTTTAGAGGAGTGCGTTAACTGAATGATTTTTTAGTTATTGCACTCTCCAGTCCCGCCGTGTGTCGCTTGTCATAGGAAAAGCAAAAAATGGGAGGAGCTTAGACCAGTGCTCTAACTTCCATCTCAAAAGTTGTTATTTCACTGTCTAGCTCCGCCTCCTTGGCCTAGTAAACTATGAAATCAATGACCATAAAATGTCCTAATAAATGTAAACAAAATGCATACACAACAATATATCAAAACAAATCGAGAAAAAAGGGGAGGAGGGGCTTACTTATACACTAGCCAAACTTGTAAACCTAACCCTAAATTAAAAATGGTTCCCTATACATTGTACTTGAAACAAATGAATGCTCGAGGAGAGCTACAAAAAGGAATAACGTGGTCTATAAGCGAAGAGGCGATATTGATAAATTGGTGGATACTTGTTTTTATCGTGCCAATATAAATATTCCAAAAAAATTGTCACTGGAATTTTAGTCGTTTAATTTCCTCCACTTAATGAAAGAATAAAACAAAATGTAATAGAAATGACTATAAATTTTCCTACTGTTATTTTGGTGGGATACCTGTTTTTATCGTGTCGAAATTAATGAAAAGTATATGTCACTGGATGTTTAGTTATTTTCTTCATTCTATAAAGGCCTATCTCCGTGAATTGATCATGCTTCAAATTTTGTCCCTGGATCTTACGCATTCAACATGCAACCATTGCAATCAATTAACCGATCTGGGAATGGAAGAATAGTATTAATTACCTTCATAGTTGGTATTATAAAGGTTTCCTTCTTATCACAACGATAAAACTCCTTTGAAACTACACGTCATTTTCGAGTTGAAGGGCAGATAAACATCGTATAAAATTTTGCATCCCCTTTTCAAGAGTTTTTGGGGAGAAAACATATTCTATAACACGTAAATGGCTATCGAGCCTGAATCCCACGGCAACAATTCATTTAAATCATTAATGTACCTGTATCTGACCCACAAATCCATCTGACATCTGCTGCATGTGTTAAATTTCTGGAAATCATATATAGTATCACGCCACTATTTGATCGACATATTGAAAAGTACAGTAAAGTTTAATTGGTCAACATTTAACCTTTGACATGTGTCATAGCCCATTAATGTTACAAATCATATATAGCCACGCCTTACTCATTAACATATTTAATGCACTCAAAGCTACGCTTTTCGTGAATTAAATACGTTAATTCGTAAAAGGCGTGCTATATATATAACTTTGACCAGGTTTAATATACATTTAAGTATAGCTGGTGTGCTGGACTAAATTGTTTCTGCAGTAAAAACCAAACTCTGCTGTCTCATTGCTGAATTATACTGGTATAAACAAGTCTGCCATTCCATCTAAAGCTCCTCTCTCTCTGAAGAAGGGTTGGTGCCATTGTCATCTTGGCATTTATGGGACAAGTTACAAATCCAACAATTCACTACGAAATTGACCAATTCATATAAATTACATGCTATGAATTAATCAGTATCTGTTAATAAGATCCATACGGCAAGCTATTCCTATCTCTTGACTCTATGTGGTATAAACCAACATTTTAAGACATGATACAAGTCTGTTCATTGTTGAAGACCCTACAGTACATCAACTGTCAAGATGAAGAACAGGAATAAAAGCCCTGTTCATTGATAATTTTCTATGTTTTCTATGTATTGTGTGCGATTTTGTCCCATGTACATTTACTCCATATCTTTTCATTTTCTACTGTTCAAACATGGAAGTACTACTAGTACATACATTTTTTGTATATTAAAATTGAAATAATATACATTTTTTGTATATATACACTATATACAGTAGTGTCCTATAATTTCGCCCGTCTGGTAAACCCGCCCACTCCAAATTCCTTCCGTAATTGTTACTTCCATGAATATTTCGTCTGCTATTTTATTCATAGGAACTGTACATATCATCACTGCATGTCAAATTTTAAAGAAAATCCTTCATTACAAAAATGTCTAGTGAATACAGTTCCTAAAGCTACGATAATTATATTATTGCTTACAAAACTCATTTCTAACTTGAAATTTATCTTTTTCCGATTGCCTGGAATCCCTTTATAAGTGGTCTATTAATAGATCACCTTTTCCTTTCATAAATATGTTATAAACTGGCCCTCCATACATATTTACTGCACATGGGTGGAGTTAACAGACAAACACATTTCGATAAAAGCACAGATGACCATGATGACCCACTTGTTTTCATGATTTTAAAATTTATTTCAGATATTTTTGGGAAATGAGATAAACTACTCAAAATTGATTTGTCAGTGAATCGTTATATATTAAATTTGATACAATTTGTATAATTAATTATAAGCAGAAATACATACGGCCAAAGCCTTATGTGGGCAGATTTACGGACTGCATCGTACATGTACATGTGTATTTGTCTATGCATAAGATTCATACCATGCACTTTACATTTAATATAAGTTGATGTAAAAAAAAATCAAGACTTGTCAGACTGACATTCTCAAGCATTATAACGCATTTGATTTTATACGTTCTATCGAATATTTACTGATTTTTTTGTGGATCTTTTGAAAATTCAGTTCTTTTTATATACATGTAGGGGAAACATATTATGATTGGATTAAAACAATTAATAATTACATGTAACCACTGTTATGTGATAAAATTTGCTTCAACAATTTATTGACAACCGATGACAGCAGTGAATATAGATACAAGTATGTTATCACATGCTGACAGAGTCAGTATCTTTAATTTTCTAGAGAAATCAGCAAGGATAGAAATGTGCTAATTTTTTTCGTTCCGAGTTCTTGTCAATATAATACATAATATAATAAACACATCACATGTTGCACTAATCTCTCCAAAATTATCAAATTGTGCAGCCTGTTTAACTGACTACAAGATTTAGGTCATACATGTACCTGTTGTTGGTGTAGCGACAAGTAAACACAACATGTGTCAAATTTAGCAGAGGTATTGAAGACCTTTCTATATATACAAAAATGTATAGCTCTTCAACAAGGTCACTTAATTACCTAGAACAAAGCATGGGAACATATATTTTGTATATATGTAACACTCAGAAACGTGTCCATTCCCACAAATTAGTCCGATCATCCAAACGTGTCCATATGACATCACTGAACTCCCAACATGTCTAGTTGATGAAAGACGCAGAAACGTGTCCTTTTCATATTTTAAAAACGCTAAAACGTGTTAAACTTAATGAAAAAGTGTTTCGTCATGACATATGTTGTTTGAAATAAAATCCAGTCGAGATTATTACAGGGCCTTAGACTTAAAGTGCTCAGAAAAATCTTGAAAATGTTCTCCTTGATTGTTATTTTTAAAGGTTGCTGTTTTGTTGTAAATAGGGTGCAGTAGGGTTCTATGATTTGAAACAAATTGGGCAGAGAATGTTAAATATAAAAGTGTGGGTTCTGTCCAAATTGAAAATTGCAAAGACAGAATACTAGTACCAGAGACATATAATACAAGAGATTTGCAACTCTAGAAGAGTCTATATAACAGCCAATGAAATGACGTGGCCACGGAAAGCCGATTATTCTGATGGATTTATGGGTAAAACCGTATTGTTGTAAAAAGGTTCTACGCCTCACGATTTTTCTAATGGATAATGCCGATACCTTTCACAGCTAAAGCATGAAAGTATATTTAAAAGTTACAAAAGCTAATTCTAAGAATTTGTAATTGATAAAATGTGTTCTAATGATGAGATTAATCAAATACAAACAAAGTTAAAACTCGGCCTATTTTACTTCATCTATTGCCATAGAAACCATTTGATCTCCCAATTTTTTCTTAAAACTTGAAAATTTGATACCGAAGCCAGCTGTGCTGGTACTATCATTTTATCTCGTAAAACTTGGAAACTATATTACTCTCAGATGTTATGTCGTGAAAATAAGACCAGTTTCGTAAAATTTGATCCAACAGATTTCTAAAAATGTCAACAAAGTTGACTATTATTTTGTTATTTATACACAAAGCCAGCTATGCTAATTTTATCAATCTGTTTCATCAAAACTAGAAATTTACAAATAAATATGTCATATTATGGGGATATATAGTACTCCCATTTTTTTTTTTTTCTTTTTTTTTTTTTTTATTAAACTGGCTAAATATTGAAATTGTTCATGGACAAATTTCCTTAAATCAGTCCTTCATTTTGTGCACTTTGAAATTTATAGCCTGCATTTTGTTGGGCAATTTATTCATTTTCATTCTGTTTATGGCAAAGTTGCTTATTTTCTCCTATGTTTCCTCATCATTCTCCTTTACTTTACTTATCAACCTTTCAAAGCCCCAATGGTAAAAAATGTGTATAGTAGTCTATAGTTACCGTCTTTTCTAGAGATTTTAAAAGTTAAAGTTTAATCACAGTACAAAAGATAATTGTACTGTCTTGGGTATATGCTACTTGTATTCCCTGATTCAAATTGAGACTTTAAAGATTCAATAAATTTGTTTTCAGTAGACATGTTACTTCAAAGCTTATAATTCAGATTAAAAAAGTGAAAAAAGACAAGATGGCCTATGGTATATTGGTAGTAAATTCTATTATGAATATGGAAAAATACTCAAATTTGAAGATCTGTTAAATTAATGTATACTGATTAATATTTGGAATATAATTCAAACAATACTGTACACCTGAGACTACTATAACACAGAGATTGGTCACTATCGATTTATTGGATTATCTGAGTCTCCGGTATAGTTAGCTACGTTATTTTAACGTAGTTTCGTATTTAACCGTAGTTTCGTATTCGACCGTAGCAGACGACATAAATCATCACCTAATCACTGAGACTGCTATAAAAGTATCGGATATTATTATTTTTCTTTTAAAATAAATTAAAAACAAAATTGAATTAATCAAAAAGGAAAATAGTTTTTATCTTTTAAATGTAGTTATCTCTATTAATATTTAAATTTTGTTTTAATCATTAATAATTTGTTAATAGTTTCATGTTGTTATTATGCGGCCACTCTTGAAAATGTGAATGTGATTAATCTTATCAATCTTACAGTTACATTGTTTTGCTACACGTCCGTTAATTGTATCTAATATACAAATATGAATTTTGTTTCACAGCTGGGTGCCCAAGATACACGAGGCTCCGTTTATTGCAGTAAACTTTAAAATTTTATTCTATACTTGTAAAGGTATGTTTCACTGCTGAGTGCCCAATATGCATGTTTATTGTAGTAAACCTTGTCAAATATCGTCGGTGCACTTGTGGTAGGATTCAGGAGGGTGTGGATGGGGTTTTATAGAATAGAGAATAAGGGGAAAAAAATTATAGAATGGAGAAAAATGGACCGACAAATAAAGAATAGAGAAGAGAAAATATTTAGGTGATAAAATTTAAAGAATAGAGAAAAATGGCATAGAAATTATAGGAAATAAAGAACCCCCATCCAGACCCTCATCAGATTATCCAACGTAAATTTTATTTTTCAAACCATTTTTTCGGTTTCAACCCCCTTTTTCCTCTTTTTTAAATTTCAGTCTGATAATTAGTTTTTTTATCACATTCCTTTCTAAAGAATCAGTTTAATCAGGATGCCTTTCTTAGTATACATGATAATTAAAGGTTTAATTATTCAATCATTTTAGATTAAGTTTTAGCAAACAATGTAATAAGCGGCGATCACAGAAGAGAAAATATATCATTAAAGGTAAATGAGTAATTTCCTTACGTAACAGATCAGCAAAGAGGTTTATAACTTCAATGGGTACATAAAGCAAACATCAATATATTAACATGGTCAAGATAGTACATTGTTGTGTCCAAATCTTGTGTTAAACGACAACATTTACCACGAAATGCTTAAACAGGAGTTATTGTCTAGAACCAAAGCAACAATTTTGAATTAAAATTAAAATCCTTTTCAATTTGATCAATGAAAAGACTGGTGGTTAAGAATTGTCAAGTTTTCAATTTCTAAGCTACATGAGAGCGTCAGTGGCAAATATTTCTCGAAATGGGGTTCATTGCGTTTTACAGAATCTTTATGACGTACACTATTCTCTGTATCCTAGTGATTGAAGCTATACTAAGTATCTCAAAACTCAATTTAATTTGTAATATTAGTTGCCAATTTCCAAATATAGCAACGCCTCAATTGAAGTTCCTTTTTGGTGAAGTGTATTTCTGGGTGTACTAAATGTTGTTATATATAATTAAATATATAGTGTGGCTCCAGGTTTAATGACGAATCGTAAGATATTCTAAATGAAGAAAGCTTCCAAATTGCATGACTAAATAACCAAAATATCTAACAAATTATCTCTTTGTTCACATAAATAGAACAGCATTTGTGTAAATTACGATAATATTTTTTTCAACACCAGAAATATTGACCCTCTTTCGTAAACCCAAACAAGGAATTTTGTGTTTCAATATAGAACCAGAAAGTTTTTTAAAATTTGATTGATTGTTGGTTGCTTAACGTCCAGTGGTTTGAAAATTTGAATATTGTCTTTTGTTAAAAGTGTCGTATGCTTTAGTTATAACACTAGGCTCTTCGTATATTTTTTGTAACCCAAATAATCGAGCCACTTAGATGAAGAGTTGAGAACTGCTTTAACCACAGCAAATATAAATGTGCTTGTTGCCGGCATGATGCTTTATAGGTTCCCTATAACATTTTCGTTTGGGTATCTGCTGACAGTTTTCCATGTGAAAATTCTGAGAAGCCAAAAATTGCGGAATGTAAATAAATACGTAGCAATGTCAGATCTACACAAGAATGTTAAATATGATAGCACATGATGATGTCACCCTTTCTGTAAATTCAACTTCGATTCACATCTGCTTGTCAATGGCGAATATTTCATGTACAGTCAGTCTGATTAGACCGAAATGAACACTTTACAACTTTCTGTTTAAAGTTTGTTCTTATGTTGTGTCGTTACACCAATGTCCCATGCTAGTGTTTTTTATGTGCCTGTCTCAAGTCAAGAGCCTGTATTTCAGTGGTTGCCGTTGGTTGATGTCGGTCATATTTGATTTTTTGTAAATTGCTTTGTTAATGTAGACTCTTCGTTTCTCTACTGAATTGTTTTATATTTTCATGTCGGGGAATTTTGAAGCACAGTATAAGTTTTCTCATTGTTGAAGGTAATTACATGTACGGTGGAATCAATAGCTTACATCCACATCATTGAACTTAATTTAACTTAAGTAGTTGTCTGATTGGCGATCATTATTAAAATCAAAATCTCCTTATTTTTATTAGTATTGCTACAAGTGGCTATTCCTTTATTATATCAAATTTCATGCTTCTGTTCCTTTTATTATAATGGTACTTCGCCATTCTTCCAATGTGTGATTTCTTTCTGGGAGGCATTCTTAATCCTACAATAAAGAATATATTATGAATAAAAAATAACTTTTATGAAGTTTATAGCATAGGCAAATCAGTATTTGTTAAGACAGTAATCTGAGATAAGGCTCAGCAGTAATTGAACAATCATGTCAGTATTTATCAAAACATTTAAACTGATAAAGAAAGCAGACCAAGGTGCATGTACTTAGAATATCATGTTTGGGTCTAGTATTTAAAAATATATATATGTCTATAACTCTTTATGTAGACATGGCTACAAACTTTCATTGCATACATTTATTATTCTCACATGTATAGACTGAATATATATATTATCAACGGAACAAAATATAAGTCTGAATTTCTTAAATTAACAATACAAATTGACCTATCACTCAGTATCAGACCTCATGTTGTGTGTATGCACCTTGTCACGTGTGATTCTCAGTTCTGCATCGGAATTGTAACACTGATACAGAAAAAATGATATTTCATATAATTACAAATTTTACATCATTACACAGGTTTATTATTAAGGCTTGCAAATGAAATATCCGGAAAACAGATTGTTCATCTGATTGTAAGTTATGGGTGAGTTGCTCATTGACCCGATCCCACGGACTGGTAAAAACTCGAGGTTACCTTCCGGTTTGGACAGTAAATTCAAGTCCATAACTGCACCTATTTTATTTAAAGTGCTTATAAACAAACATTTATGATTATTTCAAATCTTTAATTCACACTTACCGAAACATAAAACTCTTTATACATCCACATTTGCTAATTATTAAATCCTCTTCCACTGTCAAAGATGGCGGATCGTGTCCTTCTTGTCAAACACTTCGGGTCACGTGCCGAGTCACGTGATCGACGACTTAGAATTAATTACTATTTGACTGGTCAGTACGGAAGTGACCAATCTCTGTGTTATAGTAGTCTCAGTGTACACCAAGAATATATTACCGAATGTACATATACTTGGAAGATAAAACAAAATCACAAGTCACTTATTGCCTGAAATGAGGTTTGGCAATAGGTTGAATAATCATCATCAGATTTCAGGAAATACTGAAGCTTAATGCCTGAAAATTTCAGGCAATAACTTAATGCCTAGGATTTAAGCTTCATGTCTAATTTTACTTATTGCCACTAACACTTGTGTCCTATTCCTTTTACTACTTTTGCAAATAAAAATGATATGTTTAAACTATTAAAACTAATAGAATTTATTATATCTATCTCATTGATTTTATTGATTTGAGCTAATTTATAAGCCCATTATTCTTAATTCTGTATATTTTAGCACCCACTATTCTCTATTCTCATCCCCCATCCCCGTTTTCTATAGTATTGGCCCAGTATTCTCTATTCCGGCTTTAAACCTCACCAGACGGCCCTCACTTATAAGGCAGCAACCATTTGATTTTCTGGGGGCTATGGATTTTTTTTCCGGACAAACTTTTTTTCGCCTTCGGCGAAAAACAAGTCTATTTTTTGGCAACAAGTCGAAAACAATTTTTTCTTTCAATTTTAGCATTACATATAGTGGCAGCTGAGGGTGAAACAAACACATTTTTTTTCTCAGGGTCAAAACAAATTATTTTTTCTCCAAAACTGGAAACAAACTTTTTTCCAAAAATCGATCCCCAGAAAATCAAATGGTTGCTGCCTAAATAACTTTGCGGCTGGTTTGTACTTATTTAAACGCTCTGCACCAAAATAACACTTAAAATATTTTCTATTGACATCAGAAATATTCAAGCGCGATGATCATGATGATAGCAGAAATTTCGTTTCTGTCTATTGTAAAACGGAGAAAAAATGTGTTTATTGAGATATATATATACGAGCACCATCAGTACTTTTGGCATGTCAAAGAGAGACAATGCAAGTGACATCTAGTTAAGATTTGAATCAGCTTATTATTTTTAAATGAAACTAAACCATAAAGATTCTTTGGTTAAAGAAACCGTCTTTTATTCATACACAAGAATCAGGGACAGCTCAGCGGGGGTAACGTTATCAGTGACCAACAAGGGAGCACTTTTGGACTGATAAAATTTAACATTGTTGTATATGGAAAAAACATGACAGTTGCTTTAAAATGATTTGTCAACATTTTATTTGTACAATCATAAACTATTGCCATGGCAGGTGAAAAGTTATTAGATTTATCTTTATTTTGATGTAAAAAAATATTTTATGTTATTTTAAAGTGGTGTCCCTAATGATTTGAAAATTTCCATGAAAAGATACGTTTTCCTACATAACTTAACCAAATTCAATGATGACGAGTGGTAGTAAAAATTCCTATAAAATTCATTATTGCAGTGACATTATTTCGCCATGTCCCATGTTATTTTTGTATAATTCTTCTTTCTGAAGGTGTAAAAAAATATTTTAAGTTTACATTTGATGGTGTCCCTGGAAGTTTGAATATGGTGATTATTTCGTTATCAAACGTCAGTTCATGTATACGTATATTGTAAAGAACTGAAACCGATATCTATACGAACCATATTGGGAAAGACGGAAAATGTTTGATATAAGATAGCGTCGAAACTTTAAAAAAAAAATAATATTAATCATTTTTCAATTATTGTTTAAAATAAATTCATGATTACGAAAATGTTAAATTGAATTTTAGTCCTGATTAAAAATTGTTGAAATTTTAAACATTATCCGGATAATTTAAATATATAGATAGAACTTAAACACATTTTGTATGATTAGAAAATTGCTAATGAATTACAAAGAGCTTATTTGCAGTACACCTAATGACAAAGGAAACAATGTGAATTTGAAATACTAAAAGTTGGATGATGAATAAATTAAAATGCAATGCATTTGTGTATTGCTATTAAAGTTTTGTAGGGTTCGGGAAAAGTAACATTTAATTGTTTTTCTTTCTCGTAAACACTTATTATGTATAATACATATTTTATTCATTGGAAGGAAAAAGATATGTACAAGTATCGTTTATTGTGTTCTTATCTTAATCATATTAAGGTGTGAATTTAAACAACACCCACCCGCTGTTTTATCATCTGCCAGCTATTCAATTAATGAAAGATGTAGACCGACATTCATGCTGATTTTGAATATCATTTGACAGTTCTGAACGTTAATGTACACTTTACGTATAACTCCGTCAACTTCTGTACTCAGGGATGTTTATACATGAACATATATATAGCCCCGTCTAGCATGTCTAGTGTGCATGAGAGATTAAACTAAAATTTTGAATGTTGAAATATTGGCGACAATATGTAATTGTGCATCTAGAACATTCAAATGTCCGATGATATAAAAAATACTTATTCAACAGTTGAATTATAATAATAAAATAATAAATTCAAAAACAGTTGGGCACTCTCTTTGACATATTATTTGATATGTGCAAAGGTTTTCTGATATTTCAAAATAATATTACTTTGCCTTTCAACATCAGTGTAATCATTTTATCAGACCAAACTTTTCTATGAATGGAGGTAGATGTGGGTATAGTAAATACAGAAGTCATGAACTTCTGGTAAATGAGATAGCAACCCAACCATGCACATAAATAACTTAGACATCTAGAGAGCAAAATATAGCCTTCTACAAAGACAGGCTCTTACAGGGCAACTTAAATACGCAACAATAAACATGCCTTTATAAAATGTCAAGATCTAAATCGCCCAGAGTCTATACGTTCAATGTGAATTTAAAAAACTATGTGGTGTTTGCTTACATCCTCGTTTTCAGTCTCTGGTGGAATGTTTTCTAATATTGACAATAATACCACATCTTCTTATTTTTCTTAAGATCTGTTATAAACACAAACATTCTCCAAATAACGAAAACAAATAAGATATGACATACGACAACTACCTACGATGTCCCCAAATTTGGACAGGTACTAGTACATGTATATGGAAATGTGGTCGAGTTAAACTTACTTTTGTAGGTCTCACCCTTCCTTTTGAATCTCAGTATAGATTAACAGAGCGTGCATAAAGAAAATACAAAAAGACAAGTTCTAGAAAAGAACTTAACTCTGGTTTGTTTAAGGTTATGCCACACATCTTATTTTGGTACCGAAAATTTGCTGTCCTATGCCATTTTCACAGTTAATCGTCTAAGTTCCAATTCGCCTCCTATTGGTTTCTATATAAAATGACCGTCCCACATGAGTGCATATTAAATATTTTTGAAAATCTATTTTGCCTTTCTGCTTACCGGGCTATGTGATTACATTTTTTTTTTTTTGATAGACATGTTTTGTTTATGTCTATGTCTAAAATTCAAAGAACCCTCATACAATTTTTTTACTGATTTACGATGTGAAAAACTTATTTCATAGTAATATTTTAAGTTTTCTTGAACATTGATAATTATAAGTATAAACAACTTTGTAAACAAAATATTAATTCACGGTAAAATAATTCATAATGATCTAGTGATTATTTAGAAAATAGGCTGCGAAAATTTGTTATTACTTGACTGGCTTTATGGTACCAAGAAATATATCCTTTGCGTGAATAAAATTTGATAAGTCTTCATTTATCAATTCTAACGAACAATATCCCAAGCTGTATAATGAATTTATGTGATAAAAAGAAAGTACTTCAATAATTTAAGCTTCTCTAATATATTCAAACGATAGAAAACAGTTTTACTATTTAATTGTGAATGTTTGTCCTATCAATTGTGTGACGGTCAGGCGTATGATTTTGTGCCATTTACTTGCAACTCAGTACTGTGAAAAATTTACTTATGACCACCTCATAACATTGTAAAGTCAATCGTTTACGGTTTCAGAGGCGTATAAAACAGATAGTAAATACTATTTTTTTTATTATAATCAAGAAGGACAAAGAAGATTCTCTTGAAAGAAAGATTTGTAATTATGCCAAATGGAAATTATGAACTTTTTTTGTCATAGTTAGTCGTGAATTCTCTGTACTACAGCCCAAGGAATTGCATATTTAAATATAATTTTTCTTTCCCTTTAAAACCAAGTGTCTTGCTAATAGCAAGGATTTAAAACTATACAAATCCTTGCTGATAGTTAACATGTTAAACGATTCCCACTGATTAATCAATTAACACATATATGATCATATAAAGACCATCGCGACACATATCGAGAGTTGTCTTATCTTTCGAACTGGACACCAGATGAGTCAAGGAGATTAGAAACCCAGTTCAAAAGAACTATTTCTTAATTTGAGTTATCTCCCTCAAAAGTGTCCACAATTCTTGTACATGTCTTCAAAGCATATCATTTGGATTTACCGAGGAGTGTACAGAACGCAAATCCGGATTATCTCCTTGTCGAAAGCTCTTCAACGTCGTATCGAGTGTAAACAAGTTGAACAGTTGAAAGGCCAGATTTTATCATGGTAAAACCAAACAGGTTTAGTCGGTTTTACGTTTATTTAGTAATAATATTCAAAAACAAAATTATCTTCTTTCACAGCACAACATTTACAATCAAGCTTCAAAGAGATCTGATGAATTTACTTGAGCATTTTGTTTAAACGACATGCTGACTGGGGGTCCACCTCAAGTTTATCCAAAACTCATTTTCATACTAGTCATTGTTAATTCACACTTCTCAATAAAAAAAGATATGTTGTCATAATTTATAACTGAATCCACTTTTACAGGTACATAATCATTTCCTCGGGACTGAATTCGAAAATGCCTCATTGTAACATGAATGGTAATTTTTCCTTTGATCTTCGAGTGAGTTAACTTCGGTTATTTTTAGAGGAGTGCGTTAACTGAATGATTTTTTAGTTATTGCACTCTCCAGTCCCGCCGTGTGTCGCTTGTCATAGGAAAAGCAAAAATGGGAGGAGCTTAGACCAGTGCTCTAACTTCCATCTCAAAGTTGTTATTTCACTGTCTAGCTCCGCCTCCTTGGCCTAGTAAACTATGAAATCAATGACCATAAAATGTCCTAATAAATGTAAACAAAATGCATACACAACAATATATCAAAACAAATCGAGAAAAAGGGGGAGGAGGTGTTGTATATCTGTATGTTGAATCCGTACTTTCGGAACTGTTGTATTGCCTTATCCATGATTGGTGTGGTTATTACATGTGTCAGCCTCTTTTGGCGTTTGAATCCAAAGTAAAAGGATCATAATTTGAAAGCTCTTCGTTTTATTTACAATATATATAGACTTGTCTTTAGTCCCCAAACCTAAGTCAGGTATATCACATGGTGGAGAACCTAAAATCGAAACAATTGGTACCTGATATATACAAAATGAACATATGAAACATTAAATGAAGCCTTGAAATAATTGTCAACAGTACAAAGCACGTGGTTTGACTCGCCACGTTACGGAGAGCAGAAAATGGCCGTCGATGTGTACTTGGACAGAAGTTTAAGCTTAAGCAAGCAGGATGTATAATATTATTCATGGCATAAACAGTCCTCATCTTTATTCATTAATGGAACCCAAAACAAACAAAGTTATTCCACAACCAGTTCACATTAACCGTTTAAAGCCAGCATATATTCGTGTACCAAATCCATGTGAATATTTTATGGATCGTGTCATAAGCAAACAAGATACCATGGATACTGCGTCAACAAGTCATGATAATTTGATTAGTGAACAATCTAGCACAAATAAACGAAGTTCTAGAAGTGCCAAATCTCGGCGATCAACAAGACAGAGACAAAAACCTATTCGCTTTAGAGACGATAATTTTATTACATCAGGCACCGAAACAAGTTCTGCGTCAGGCGGACATTACTAAAAGTGAAAAGATTTTAGCAAAGAAAATCATGATGGAAATATTCATTACCTTGCACATTTAATAGGGAACCGCACAAAACGCAATCTGGATCAAGAAAATCAGTTAGGACCAAAGGCGCGTGCCTTATTGAAGTCAAGACCACCTCAATTATTTCGTAAAATTTTTGCTGTGAGATTTATCTCATGCATATCGAAGTTACAGAACATGATTTACTGTTTGACTATTCTGTTCGAAATTTACCTGAACTGTTTTGAAGATACATTTTATGGATACATTTTATGATTAGTACATGTAGTATATATCATTTATTGCAAACATATGTTGAAAGATGTTTTTGTTTGTTTGTTACAGAACTGTTATTTTTTTTCTTCTTATTTGAATATTACGGCATACAAAGTTTTGAGAAATTTTTTTCATTTTAAGAATTTCCATTTGATAAGACTTTCTGTTTCGCTCATTCATTAAGACAGTTAATTTGTTTAATTGTTAAAAGATTTAAATGAAACAGTTAATTATTTTTAAATACACTGAGTGCGAAAACACCGTCAAAGTTCAATGTGTTGAATGATTTTTGTTTTTCGTTGGTCCACATGTACATATGTTGATTAGACTAGATAGGCCAGCTATCTTATTGGATTTATTGTTGTATTTTTAAGTAGTTGAGTTGCTAATGGTTAGTTTTTGGGTTTTTTTTAGGGCTTACTTATACACTAGCCAAACTTGTAAACCTAACCCTAAATTAAAAATGGTTCCCTATACATTGTACTTGAAACAAATGAATGCTCGAGGAGAGCTACAAAAAGGAATAACGTGGTCTATAAACGAAGAGGCGATATTGATAAATTGGTGGATACTTGTTTTTATCGTGCCAATATAAATATTCCAAAAAAATTGTCACTGGAATTTTAGTCGTTTAATTTCCTCCACTTAATGAAAGAATAAAACAAAATGTAATAGAAATGACTATAAATTTTCCTACTGTTATTTTGGTGGGATACCTGTTTTATCGTGTCGAAATTAATGAAAAGTATATGTCACTGGATGTTTAGTTATTTTCTTCATTCTATAAAGGCCTATCTCCGTGAATTGATCATGCTTCAAATTTTGTCCCTGGATCTTACGCATTCAACATGCAACCATTGCAATCAATTAACCGATCTGGGAATGGAAGAATAGTATTAATTACCTTCATAGTTGGTATTATAAAGGTTTCCTTCTTATCACAACGATAAAACTCCTTTGAAACTACACGTCATTTTCGAGTTGAAGGGCAGATAAACATCGTATAAAATTTTGCATCCCCCTTTTCAAGAGTTTTGGGAGAAAACATATTCTATAACACGTAAATGGCTATCGAGCCTGAATCCACGGCAACAATTCATTTAAATCATTAATGTACCTGTATCTGACCCACAAATCCATCTGACATCTGCTGCATGTGTTAAATTTCTGGAAATCATATATAGTATCACGCCACTATTTGATCGACATATTGAAAAGTACAGTAAAGTTTAATTGGTCAACATTTAACCTTTGACATGTGTCATAGCCCATTAATGTTACAAATCATATATAGCCACGCCTTACTCATTAACATATTTAATGCACTCAAAGCTACGCTTTTCGTGAATTAAATCGTTAATTCGTAAAAGCGTGCTATATATATAACTTTGACCAGGTTTAATATACATTTAAGTATAGCTGGTGTGCTGGACTAAATTGTTTCTGCAGTAAAAACCAAACTCTGCTGTCTCATTGCTGAATTATACTGGTATAAACAAGTCTGTCATTCCATCTAAAGCTCTCTCTCTGAAGAAGGGTTGGTGCCATTGTCACCTTGGCATTTATGGGACAAGTTACAAATCCAACAATTCACTACGAAATTGACCAATTCATATAAATTACATGCTATGAATTAATAAGTATCTGTTAATAAGATCTGTACGGCAATCTATTCATATCTCTTGACTCTATGTGGTATAAACCAACATTTTAAGACATGATACAAGTCTGTTCATTGTTGAAGACCCTACATCAACTGTCAAGATGAAGAACAGGAATAAAAGCCCTGTTCATTGATAATTTTCTATGTTTTCTATGTATTGTGTGCGATTTTGTCCCATGTACATTTACTCCATATCTTTTCATTTTCTACTGTTCAAACATGGAAGTACTACTAGTACATACATTTTTGTATATTAAAATTGAAATAATATACATTTTTGTATATATACACTATATACAGTAGTGTCCTATAATTTCGCCGTCTGGTAAACCCGCCCACTCCAAATTCCTTCCGTAATTGTTACTTCCATGAATATTTCGTCAGCTATTTTATTCATAGGAACTGTACATATCATCACTGCATGTCAAATTTTAAAGAAAAATCCTTCATTACAAAAATATCTAGTGAATACAGTTCCTAAAGCTACGATAATTATATTATTGCTTACAAAACTCATTTCTGACTTGAAATTTATTTTTTTTCCGATTGCCTGGAATCCCTTTATAAGTGGTCTATTAATAGATCACCTTTTCCTTTCATAAATATGTTATAAACTGGCCCTCCATACATATTTACTGCACATGGGTGGAGTTAACAGACAAACACATTTCCGATAAAAGCACAGATGACCATGATGACCCACTTGTTTTCATGATTTTAAAATTTATTTCAGATAATTTTTGGGAAATGAGATAAACTACTCAAAATTGATTTGTCAGTGAATCGTTATATATTAAATTTGATACAATTTGTATAATTAATTATAAGCAGAAATACATACGGCCAAAGCCTTATGTGGGCAGATTTACCGGACTGCATCGTACATGTACATGTGTATTTGTCTATGCATAAGATTCATACCATGCACTTTACATTTAATATAAGTTGATGTAAAAAAATCAAGACTTGTCAGACTGACATTCTCAAGCATTATAACGCATTTGATTTTATCGTTCTATCGAATATTTACTGATTTTTGTGGATCTTTTGAAAATTCAGTTCTTTTATATACATGTAGGGAAACATATTATGATTGGATTAAAACAATTAATAATTACATGTAACCACTGTTATGTGATAAAATTTGCTTCAACAATTTATTGACAACCGATGACAGCAGTGAATATAGATACAAGTATGTTATCACATGCTGACAGAGTCAGTATCTTTAATTTTCTAGAGAAATCAGCAAGGATAGAAATGTGCTTGTTTTTTTGTTTGAGTTCTTGTCGATATAATACATTATATAATAAACACATCACATGATGCACTAATCTCTCCAAAATTATCAAATTGTGCAGCCTGTTTAACTGACTACAAGATTTAGGTCATACATGTACCTGTTGTTGGTGTAGCGACAAGTAAATACTACAGTTGTCAAGTTTAGCAGAGGTATTGAAGACCTTTCTATATATGTATACAAAAATGTATAGCTCTTCAACAAGGTCACTTAATTACCTAGAACAAGCACGGGAACATATATTTTGTATATATATGTAACACTCAGAAACGTGTCCATCCCCCGAAACATGTCCGATCATCTAAACATGTCCATATGACTTCACTGAACTCCCAACATGTCTAGTTGATGAAAGACGCAGAAACGTGTCCTTTTCATATTTTAAAAACGCTAAAACGTGTTAAACTTAATGAAAAAGTGTTTCGTCATGACATATGTTGTTTGAAATAAAATCCAGTCGAGATTATTACAGGGCCTTAGACTTAAAGTGCTCAGAAAAAATC
Source organism: Mytilus coruscus (assembly GCA_017311375.1). Lineage (NCBI taxonomy): Eukaryota > Metazoa > Mollusca > Bivalvia > Mytilida > Mytilidae > Mytilus > Mytilus coruscus. The sequence goes on from CM029606.1 coordinate 59,409,503, forward strand.
TTGAAAATGTTCTCCCTTGATTGTTATTTTTAAAGGTTGCTGTTTTGTTGTAAATAGGGTGCAGTAGGGTTCTATGATTTGAAACAAATTGGGCAGAGAATGTCAAATATAAAAAGTGTGGGTTCTGTCCAAATTGAAAATTGCAAAGACAGAATACTAGTACCAGAGACATATAATACAAGAGATTGGCAACTCTAGAAGAGTCTATATAACAGCCAATGAAATGACGTGGCCACCGGAAAGCCGATTATTCTGATGGATTTATGGGTAAAACCGTATTGTTGTAAAAAGGTTCTACGCCTCACGATTTTTCTAATGGATAATGCCGATACCTTTCACAGCTAAAGCATGAAAGTATATTTAAAAGTTACAAAAAACTAATTCTAAGAATTTGTAATTGATAAAATGTGTTCTAATGATGAGATTAATCAAATACAAACAAAGTTAAAACTCGGCCTATTTTACTTCATCTATTGCCGTAGAAACCATTTGATCTCCCAATTTTTTTCTTAAAACTTGAAAATTTGATACTCGAAGCCAGCTGTGCTGGTACTATCATTTTATCTCGTAAAACTTGGAAACTATATTACTCTCAGGTGTTATGTCGTGAAAATAAGACCAGTTTCGTAAAATTTGATCCAACAGATTTCTAAAAATGTCAACAAAGTTGACTATTATTTTGTTATTTATACACAAAGCCAGCTATGCTAATTTTATCAATCTGTTTCGTCAAAACTAGAAATTTACAAATAAATATGTCATATTATGGGGATATATAGTACTCCCATTTTTTTTTTTTTTTTTTTTTTTTTTTTTTTATTAAACTGGCTAAATATTGAAATTGTTCATGGACAAATTTCCTTAAATCAGTCCTTCATTTTGTGCACTTTGAAATTTATAGCCTGCATTTTGTTGGGCAATTTATTCATTTTCATTCTGTTTATGGCAAAGTTGCTTATTTTCTCCTATTCTGAAGTCAGTTTTTTCTTCTTTTAGGGTGCCAAAGATGAAGGAATGCAGTAAATTTACAAAAGGAGTAAAATTTTCCTAGAAAAGGAAACCTTCTGCTGGTCGTAATATTATGAATGAGCTTCATGCATCTGTTGTCGTTTCAGACTACGCTTCTCATTCAAAACATGAACCTAATTCATTTTTAAATTAAAATCATATTGAGGACATTTCAATGGTGACTGCAAAGATATATATATATATATATATTTGATAATAAAAGATTTTATTTACACCTAGGATTTGTATATGTATACACATAAATAATCTTACTTTTAAACTGCCATCTCTTTACCCCAGAACAAAGAGACAAACCACTACAAATGATTAAAAGACAAAAACCACTAGAAATGATTGTCTCGTGGAAATAAGGTTATAAAATACTTTTTAAATAGTGTCGTCCATGTTGCTTTGATGTATGACCTCGGCTCCCATTTCAGTGTTGTGTTTTTTTATAGATTTTTTTGTTGCTTCGAGGACACACATATCCATCTATGTATGCAGTATTGTCAATTGTTTTTGCTGGTGGGTCTCTCGCTTATGTCTTCGTCACTTTCACTATCAACAAAGAGTTCGTTATCAGTTTATTCAACTAGGAGTAAATCTAAGTCGTAACTATTAAGATTGTCATCCCACGAAATAATATCGGAATTTTCCATATTGCGTGCACATGAATGAAGCTTTATTCAAATGAGAAATTAATTGTAATTTTCTTAAATATTAATTCTCAATACACACTTGAACATGAAGAAACCATAAATTTACCGACAGTCATTTAAAAACAACTCAATGCAAGCCTATGATGAAACTGTCAAACAGCACTTAGAAATCAAACATTTACCGACAATCCTACAGAAAAACTCAATGCAAGCCCAATTAATGATTAATATAAAATAAATAAAATTTTAATAATTTATAAATATCAAGAATAAAAACAAAGCCTATCATTATTAACAATTAATTAACAAATAAATTCAGTTTTTTCCACATTAATTAATTTTACATTTTGTGAATTGTATTTTTGAAAGAGTGTGGACACCTGTGGTGTAACAACTTTTGTTTACAAGGTGTCAATTAAAATCAGTATTTATAACATGTTCGTGGTTTACCTGGTCATCGAATAATTCAAACCTAATATACATGTCACACTGTGAAATTATGTCTCTGAGACAGGTGTACAATGTATATTCAATAGAAACCCAATATGAAACTATCAAATAAAATGAACTCTGACACAATTTATCAAGTGTTAATTATTTAATATCAGTTTTTTTTTAATACATTAGGTCTCTTTTCAATAATACAAATCTAAAATCAAAATTACATTAAAATAAATAATTATATATGAACTCAAATTATTTAATTAATTATGATAAATTTAACACTTAAACAGTTTATGTTATGCTTAAACCTTCTTCCTTACTTGAGTACTTTTAATACTTTTATTAATGACTTTATTACCCAAAGAGATCTCGCGAGGTTTAACTAGTGGCAGCGTGTTTTTACGGGATTTCGCCGAGTTGCCAATCTCTTGTATTATATGTCTCTGCTAGTACTGTATCAGATGGTTTTCATGTATTCATTTTTTTTCATCTCAGTTATAATACCATGAACGTTTTCCACAGCTCGCTTTTCTCAACAAACATGATTATTACATTTGTATTTTGTTTGTTCATTAAATTGAAAAAAAGTTGCACATTTAAAATAGCTTCAATTCACATTTAGGACCTCTGACCATCTATTCAAATTTTACAAAGTTTCCATTTTGAATTCTTTTCTTTTGACTCTGTATTGTTTTTAATCTTTGTGATTGGTGCCAAAAATACATCTGTGTTGAACTAGGATAGCTGTTTTTATTTTTTTTCCTTTGGACTCAAGCAGAAATCTGACATCTTCAATCGTATCCATTGATTGAATTTGCAATAGACATTACTGACGTCACAGACAACATATTAGTGCTGAAAAGCTATAGACTTTATGGCGTCTTATAGTGGACATGTTTCAGCAAATAACAATTGTTGGACACATTTGAGGATGAAAACATAGGACACGTTTTAGCGAAATAGACACGTTTGGGGATTGGACACGCTTTGGGGGACATTTGAGAGTGTTACATATATTTCTATCGATTAGGTCAAAAATACTTTATTTTAAAAGTTACAATTTGTAAATGTATTGGAATTTAAGAGTTTAAAATTTTTACAAACTTGTTGAGTTTTTTGGTAACAGAAAATTGACATCATACAGGACTGGTGCCTAGAAGGACACTTCACATGATAGTTTGAGAGCTTTGGAGTTACTATGTTATTAAATAAAGGCCTCACTGCATGTAGAAACTATACATTGTTTTTTTCAATTTCAGCATTATGTAGACAAATGAACTTGAAGATGGCCTCTGGAGGAAAATTGTTAATGGACTGGGAATTAGTGTATCCAGTAGGACCTAACCTTGCCTTCCATGCTGGATGTACAATAGGTAAGTAACACCCATTTATGCTCTTAATTCACTCTGTTCGACCAATTAAATTATAAATGTGCAAAACGCTATAATTTATGAATAACACACACATAACTAAGCGCATCAAGTGATATTATATACTGGAATGAAATATTGAGGCTAATCATGAAATTTGATTGATTGTCTTGACAGGGGATATAAGCCCATATACCCTGTGAACAAAAATGAAGATCAGAATGGTAATTAATGATAAAATTAGGTCACAAGTACAATTTATCCTGCAATCTATCTTTCTACTATACAGATACAGGGTGGCAGATAACATGAACCAATAACCTATACTAGACTTTTATAGTCTGCCTGTTATGTTCAAATAACTATTTACGTAACAGTTCAATTTGGGGTCCTCATTGCAGTACACATTTATGTCATGTCAATTTCATTCAACAACGATTTGAATGGGGAAAAACTATATGTTAAAGCTTAATGATAAATTGCAGGATATAAACAATATCTGTACAGTGTAGGAAAATATAAAAGTTATTTGTACTCGCTACGAAACAGGCTACAAAAAAAACTCGGCAAGACTCGCTTTTCTCTCTGTTTCTAAAGAACGTCCGATAAATTTAATATTTTCCTACACTGCAGGGCTCACACTACTTCAGAATCATAGGGAGAAATAATTTCTCTTTTTGAAACTGATAGGGAGAAGTGGTGAGACTTGAAAGAGAAGTGCTTGTTTGCTCGCGGCACTATAGTGTTATGTTTTTACTATGATATAAAGGGCCATGTGTATCCTATTTATTTCATTTTTTGTATATTGTTCAATTCATACCTGAGTATACAATTAAAGTAACAGTTGTTTCAGTTTATGTCTTAAATAATCACTGATTTATAGTTACAAAATTATATTTTTCCTCTTTAAGAAACTACCAACTAAATATCTAGCACTAAAAAAAAACTTTTTTTTATATCAACCTTTTTTTTATATCAAAAGGAAAGAGAGTATACTAGTCCCAGCATATATCAATTAAAATTCAATTAAAAACTATTCTGGTTATATTTATGAAATTCATTGTTTCTCCAGAAAAAGATATATAAATTTAACAAAGTTAAGCAACTTTAATCAATAAATTGATACAATGCATTTACATGGAGATATTTTCATTAAGCAAGGAGATCTAACCAAAAGTCTATTAAAGCGCGTGTGGAATGCATAATTTTCCCTTTTGGGATTTTTATTCTTCTATCAGCTCACTAAGCTGTGCCATTCATGCATCCGTAGATATTATTGTAAGAATACTGTACGAATATTGTATATATAATCTGAATTCGGGCTTCACAGGGTATATTGGCTTATATTTCGTGTCACTTCCCTATATCCCCTTCGCCTTATGGCTCAGCGGATATAAACACTGACAGGGAATATGCACTCATATATCCCCCTGTAAATGTATACCGGTACTTTAAATATGACAACACAAAAACAAGGAACTCAAAAGTTAGATACTGTAAGACTCGGTGACCATTTGTTTTTATATAACAAAATATAACACAAAAGTCAAAACACATATTATTTAATCATTTCACTATTACAATACAGATAAATCTGCAAAATACAAAAATATCATAATACATGAAATAACGTACACGTGTCTAATTTGTCACTACCCAAAACCTTGATAAAATGTCATGAGCATCTGCAAAGTCTATCATAATAAGTGCCACAACTGTCAGATCGTTGTTTTTTTCTATTGAACTGTTTCACATTTTGCCTTGTTGGAGCCTTTTAAAGGTTACATTATGGTATGAGTTTTGCTCATTGTTGAAGACAGTATGATGACCTGTAGCTGCTAAGCTTGTGTCTTCATCATGTGGACTCTGTTAGATAGTTGTCTCATTGGCCATCATAACACATCTCCTTATTTTTGTCGAGCCTTCGACTTTTGTCGAAAAAGTGAGACATAGCGATCCTACATTCCGTCGTCGTCGTTGTTGTCGTCGTCGTTGTTGTCGTCGTCGGCGGCGGCGGCGATCATAAATATTCACTCTGTGGTTAAAGTTTTGAAATTTTAATAACTTTCTTAAACTATCCTGGATTTCTATCAAACTTGGACAGAAGCTTGTTTATGATCATAAGATAATATTCAAAAGTTAATTTTGTAAAAAAATAATTCCATTTTTTCTGTAATTTACTTATATATGGACTTAGTTTTTCTGCCAGGAAACATTACATTCACTCTGTGGTTAAAGTTTTTGAAATTTTAATAACTTTCTTAAACTATCCTGGATTTCTACCAAACTTGGAAAGAAGCTTGTTTATGATCATAAGATAGTATCCAGAAGTAAATTTTGTAAAAAAAAAATTCCATTTTTTCAGTATTTTACTTACAAATGGACTTAGTTTTTCTTCCAGTTAACATTACATACAGTCTGCAGTTAAAGTTTTTAAAACATTTATTAGATTCATAAACTATCCTGGATTTTTACCAAACTTGGACAGAAGCTACTTACAATCAAAAGATAGTATAGAGAGGAATATTTTTATTAATTTTTTTCCTCATTTTTGTTGAGCCTGCGATTAACAGCAAAAGTAGGCGAGACACTGGGTTACGCGGAAACCTTACGAATTTTATATCTATAATTCACTGTAGAAAAAAGTTTTATTGATCCATATGTATTGTGTAAAGTTGATTCTCGACATTAAATGTTTATCTTTTCAGGGAACAATTTTTACATTCATGGTGGTATAGAAAAGAAGGATGGTAAGATCCCAACCAATAGATTCTACTGTCTGGATTCCTCTATGACATGGAATGAAATTACATCTCCTACCAGTCCAGCACTCAGTCACCATGCTGCAGTAGAACTTGGAAACAGATATTTAGTGCTCGTAGGAGGTTGGACTGGAAAGACAAGAACATCAAATGTTTATGTTTACGACACGGAAAAGAAGTTTTGGTCATTCCCAACTGTAAGTGGGTTTCCCGAGGGAGGAGGGTTGAGCTCCCATACAGCCACACACATGGATAATGGAGTTATCTTAGTGATTGGAAGAGAAGGAGGTTTACGCACTCAAAGAAAACATGGAAGTGGTTTCCTTCTTCACGGGTCAGTAGATAACAAGCAGTTCACCTACAGTGAATATACGCAAGCTACAGCATCTAGATCTGGGCACACTGCCAACGTTGCTGCTTCAACTCTTTTTATAATCGGTGGAAGAGATAATGACCTTCTGGAATACAAGTCTAGCTTTAAAAGTGTCTTAACAGATAGTGGATCAACAGAGAAGTTCATAGAAGTGGCACAGAAGTTGAAACCGGTCGAAAAATATCCATCGGGAAGAAAAAATCATGTAACTGTTACTGGAAAAGGAGCCCTTTTGATTCATGGCGGGGAAACATTTGATGGGAAGAGCAAAGAGCCAGTTGGGGACATGTTTATTTTGACTGCTAAACCAATTAAAATGTACAAAGTAGGAACTACTGATATTAATCGGGCGGGGCATGTTTGTGGAACTGTTGATGGGAAAATAATTTTACATGGTGGCATAGGCAAGGGAAATTTAGTTTATGGAGATACGCACATATTGACATTCCATATATAGTTGAATTTTTTAGGTATTCACATAAGAAATATCAAATTGCACTCTTCATTCAATCTTTTTTTTAATATGTATAGCAATAAGCTGGCAGCACAGTAAAATTGTTATTTTTATGCCTTAAGCTTGCCGATGACAGTGTGGGAGCATTAAATTAAATTTTTGGTCTGGGCTTCTGTCCATCCATTAGTGTGTCCCATATCAGGAGAAAGTTTTGGTTAACGATAGTTTACCATGACATTGTGGTCACATACACCTGAAACTTATTACACGTGTTCATTATGATGTGAACTTTTTAAAACATGCCAAATGAGAAATATTTTGACCCTGATTTCAATGTTTACTGAATGTGGCTTAGATATTTAATTTTGCTTTATTAATTTTGTGTGATAGTTTTCCATCTCAAGCTACTCTGATTGTTTTTCACAGTTGAGTAGAATGAGAACACAATGAAGTCATAAGCCTTTGTCATTGACACTTCCTAAGAAAAAGAGATAAACAGATTTTTATGGCCCCACCGACTTAGATCAGGGCTATATAGTGTTACCCTTATCTGTCATTCGGTCATTCTGCAATGAACAGTTATATGTTTATTTTCCTAAACGTCTTCACATATTGAGCTGATTTTTAGTATGTGAGTCTACTATGATGAGTTACAGAACAAATTACTTTGGTTCTGCTCTGCTGATTTTTGCCGAAATTACCGACTTTTAACTTTGAAAATAACAGTTTTACAGACTTTTTTTCTAAACGCCTTCTCATATTGAGCTGATTTTTAGTATGTGAGTCTACTATGATGAATTACAGATGGTGTTAATGATTAGTTCCGCTCCACTGATTTTTGCTGAAATTGCAGGCTTTTGACTTTGAAATTTTCCACTCCTAAAATGGCTTCAAGCCTTTTTTGCAACTGGGGCCATTCGTGTTGTTCCGACACATCTAGTTTAATATCAATCATTCAATGACCTTTCAATGACCTTTCGACTTTAGGAATTTTCACAGCTATATCTAATCTCAGGACTCCCAATTGTTTTCAAAACCATAGATAATCTATAATCCAAGGGAAATTGTGTCATTTGAATGATTGTAATATTTTTTTATGTATGTTGCCTTTGAATTTTAAGGAGGTCTTTGGAGAGTGTATATCTTTATAAAGCAATGAATGTAGCCTTCCAGTGGAAAATATTCAATGCAGGATGCTAGAGTCATTTTGTGTTCTTTAAATGTCAATTTAACCTTTCACATAGGGTCCAACGTACTACAACGTACAAGTTTACATCATTTTATCTATATTCTATTGTAAATTAGACTTTTTTTTGTCAAAAAAATTAATGCATTATCACAACATTTAAAAGTTATGAACCTCCGAACAGAACATTAAAACATGATGTTAATTTTACAAATTTTGAAGAATACCAAAATAGGTTTTTTAAACAAATATTTTTTTGTGGTCTTTATGTTTTTGCTTTATTAGTTTGCTGTTGTTTTATTGTGTTTCATATTAGTGAATTATAGCGTTTAACAAAAATTATAATTTCTTATATATTTTTTCAAAATATATATTTAACATTCTGAAGTTGTTTGATTGTGTTACAGTTGTTTCATATTGTTGAAGTATTACATTTAAAAAGATTTAAATAAAATTTCATATATATTTTTCAAAAGAGAATATTTTACATGTAATATGTATATTCAGTCTATGCAATTGTGTTAATTTTATTTATACTGTAGTAACTGTACTAACTATAAGTTGTAAATTTATGACTTTTTACAAAATGTAGTTCTTAATTTATTAGTACCTCTTTTATGTGTGTTTGTTCAGGTGCATTTTTTGTGTTCTTTGCATATGTGTGTACAAATGTATTGTGTGACATGTAAAAATGAAGAAATAGAAAACTTGAAATATTTTTAACACTCAGTTTTTATTGAATTTTACTACCATTTAAAAGATATGAATATATTTTTAGTTTCTTTGTTTATTTGTTGTTTTTTTAGTACTAAATCAGTGGGATAATTTAACTAAAATATTTTACTGGTCTAAAACCGATTACCTTCACCTGGCATTTTATGCTACAACCCATTACTTTCACCTGACATTTTATGCTACAACCTATTATTGTATGCTACGACCCATTAATTTAACCTAGCATTTTATGCTATAACCGATAATTTATGCTATTACCCATTACTTTCACCTGGCGTTTTATGCTACAACCCATTACTTTCACCTGGCGTTTTATGCTACAAACAAACTTTCACCTGGCATTTTATGCTACAACCCATTATTTTATGCTACAACTGACTACTTTCACCTGGCATTTTGTGCTACAACCAACTACTTTCACCTGCTATTTTATGCTACAACCAATTACTTTCACCTGGCATTTATGCTACAACCAATTACTTTCACCTGGCTTTTTATGCTACAACCGATTACTTTCACCTGGCATTTTATGCTACAACCAATTACTTTCACCTGGCATTTTATGCAATAACAGATATGTTGCATAAGTATGATATACTTTTGTTACCTTCAGACCAGTATATTAATTTCATTTGAAATGTTTTACTTTATTCAATTAAGAAAGGAAAATGCAGAACTTTCTGAGTTTTTTTTAAAGCATCATGAAAAGATATGTGTGCAGGAGTGGGATGCCATGACTGCATAATGTTCTTGAATTTAGAAAACTTAAATGTTTTCAGACAAACAAATATCTAAGCTAACTTTAGAATAAGAATTCCTTTCAAAAGAATTCTCTTCAAAATAAATTTTCCCAAATATTTTTATCACTTTAAAAAAGCGTTACCAAATGTTAGAAATACTGACTGTAAATCTTCCTATAAGCTAAAAAAACAATTCACTAGCTTTATAAAAGATTCATTCTGAGACATATTTTAGTAGGGATTTTCATTTTTTCTGCATATTTATATTGTGAAATATCAGCTCCATATTGTGTGGAGCAGCTGATGTTTTTTAACAATATTTCCATCTGGTATTGTGGATACATTACTATTCATGGGATACCAATTTTTGTGGATTTGGCACATGTGGATCCATGATTTTGAAAAGAGGGTCTGAACAAGCCATTGGAGTGGTACTTGTGAAAAGTCTATGCATGTATTATATATGGAGCTCCATAAGAGGGGAGGAGGCTTCTGAATCCACCACTGTTTCTTTAGTATAGGTGAACCATGAATATAAATTTTCAACAAAGTATACATTTTCTATAGGCTTGTATGCAGACTTTGCACAACCAAGAAATCAGATATCCATGAAAATATTTTTTTCTCAATGCACGAATATTGGTACCCAGGAAAATAAATTAATCAGCAGTAATCAATTTAAGCATTGTTTTGTGTAGTATGGAGAAAATTCATAGGTTCATGTCAAATGTTATGGTGTTGACAATAAGTTTTAGATCAGAGTTATTACTGCCAGGTTAAATAAATCTAATTGCACTAAGCTGTATTATGGGATTTTAGGAAAAGATTGAGCATAGATCAACAGGACAAAGGAGTAGGTTCGATAAGGTCCTAAAATGGCCCCTATTTCCGCTAAAATTTAAAGTAAGGATTAATTGACCAATACAAAAATGAATCATAGCTATAACAATGACAATATCGAAAATATATTGTTTTTGATAATTTACGTACTTGCGCTGTGTTCATGACGTCACAAATAGCACTCATTTTGATTTTTGACGAAAATTCAATGAAAATGGATACATTTCCATTGATTTCTTGGAAAGGAAAAAAATGTTTTAGCATAATCTTTGTTATGGTATTTTACATATCTGACACAAATATTTAGTTCGTCAACGCCTGCGCTCTTTGTTTCCAAGGCATTAATTTGGTTGAAATCAGTACTATGTTGTCAAATTTTGCCCAAATCTCTGTTTTTGACCTATTTGGGATGTAAAAATCAACGCTTCAGAATAAAACTTAGACAAAAATACTTCTATAAATTTAACTTCCTCACATGTCTTTTCAATCAACTTAAATTAAAACATTTTTTATCCTGAAACATTGAACTTAATAATCGGGGCCAAATATGGCCCTTACTGAACCTACTCCTTTATTACGGGGAGTATAAGTGATGATCTTATAAAACTCAATGTGAATATTTAAGTTTATATCCATAGAGGTCATTAACATGTCTTATGTAGGTTACTGTAACTTATTATTTTTTATTAAATGTTTGATTGATTTCAGTGTTTTGATACTAGGAAGAGCCAATTTAATGGCACCATCCAACAATAGAATTTAGTGTGCAACATAAAACCTATTTTCCATTTTAGAAACCACAAATTATTCAAAGTGTGTGTTAGCACTGAGGCGTAACAAATTTTGCTTTGTGAAATGCATTGTATTAATTAAGCATTTAAACAAATGTATGCAATCTTTTCAATTGAATTTATCTAGACCCCTCAGTCTTAAATATTTTATAATAGTTACCCGGTAAAGTATGCCATGGTTATATACATCATTTTATGACACATTGCTGGACACAGACATGTAAAGAATCTAAAGAATGTTGACCTCACTGCACTATGCTAGGTAAAGACGAGGCCTTGAATATAACTTTTATATAGGTTTGATTGCAAATTTTGCCTCAAAACCCCCATGAACCAATTACCTTTTCAAAAACCACGAATTTAATACCCTAATGGCGAAGAAAAGTAATATCAAAGGAAACTAGTGAACATTCACAAGCTCTCATACACAGGCAGTTAAAATTATCTAATTGTTTGACATGCAAGCAAATCCAAAGTGATTTTTCCAGAGGAGCTAAACTATTTCCGAAGTGTTTTAAAAGGCAAGACTCTCATTTCTAAAAAATTTGAGGCAGAATGGATATAAAAATAAGAAGATGTGGTATGATTGCCAATGAGACAACTCTCCACTGGAGTTTGTTTTGTCCCTTTTACCAGCTCATAATTTAATTTTTGTGTTACCTTGACAAAGTCAAAAATCAAGACAGGTGTGCTGTTTCTGGCCTTGTCAAATTCTCAGGATTAAGGAATAGCTTAAAGTCCAATTTATGGAGTAGCAGTCTAGCTTCTCTTGGCCTTTTAGGACTATCTACTAGATTATGTTCAGGAATCCCACAAGTTTGGTGAAGTAAAGATTGCACCATTTCTATAATTTACATGTTGGATTAAGTATGTATTAATATTTCTCTGGAAGGAATTCCACATTTAGTCTATTACTAACTTAATTTGATTTGACATAATTGAGTTGGCATACATTTGTTAGTCGGTCTGTCAAGTCAATAGTCTGTTTGCTTCTGTTACCTTCCTTCATGTATATAAAATAAAGAGATGTGGTATGATTGCGAATGAGACAACTATCCACCAGAGACAAAATGATGTAGATATTAGCAACTATAGGTCACCCTACCGCCTTCAACAATAAGAAAAACCCATACTACTTAAAAAGATATAAAAGGCTGTGACCTATAATTATTTTTATCTTCTTCATTTGAACTCTGGTAGAGAGTTGTCACATTGGCAATCATACCACATCTCCTTATTACATCGGATGACCGTGAGGGCATTCCGGTGTATTGCTGTCGCCTAGATTTTCCATTGCATAACTTTCGTGTTGGGATTGTAACCGATCTATAAACATGATATATACACGGACATTATCGAGTGCAAAATAACATTCCTTATCGCTTGTCATAAATTCATTTTTTCAATGGATACTCCTAAAAATATTTTTTTTAGAACATAAATTAATAATATGAAAATGTTTTATCGTTAGAAATATATATATAAGTAAGAAATCTTTTAATATCTATGCACACGTACAGAAAAAGTGTGTTAATGCATGCGTAAGAATATCTCAAGAACGTTTGCAATCTCCCATGCAGAGTTATCGATCCTTGCTCTCTCTCAAGGACCGATAACTCTGCATGGGAGATAGAACGTTTATGGAAAATATAAATGCCTACTCAAATCCAATCTATTATAAAATCGAATTATTACAGAAGAGTGTCCACCATACACTTGCACTGCTCTATTACTAATATAGTAGAATAGAATAATATACAAATGGATGAAAATTACATATACATGTAACTGTAATATACAAATATTAATATAATATATAACAACAAACCAGAGTATACTGATTTGTATCACTACAATATAATAGTTTATTACGATGAGGTTGAATTCCTGTCATTTATTTATCATCCACGACGAACTTGTCTCAGAAAAAAAATATATCAGTACACTAACCTCACTTTCAGGTATAGAGATGTGATTTTTTTCTGAGACAAGTGCTTGTGACCATCCACAAGAACTTGCGGTCATCCGATGTTCAGTACTTCAGTACTTTAATTTGTATACATACCAAAATGTCCTGATTTATGTACAAAACCACAGTATGGATTTTTCTCAGTGTTGATTGTTGTTCAGTAACCTACAGTTCTTACATCTATGGCCTTCAAGTCTATGTTGGAAAGTTGTATCATTGCCAATCTTACTAAATCTTCTTATTTTATATGGTCATGATAGATTAACTGCCTTTGGGACAAAAGTACTGTATTTACTTCAAAAATAGAAGTGCCTGAGCAGAAATCAATATTCCTGTATATACTAAATAAGGATATCCCGTGGTGCAGTATATATATATCAGGAAATGTGAAAGTAACTATTATGTATAAGTAGTGTTACAGTCACTCTGACATTTATATACCCAACATGTCTTTTGAGTTACATCACCGACATTAATATACCCTGTGTGTCCTTTGAGTTACCTCACAGACATTTATATACCCCACGTCTTTTGAGTTACATCACTGAAATTAATTATTATATACCCAACAAGTCTTTTGAGCAGTTACCTCACCGACATTTATATATCCCATATGTCTTTTGAGCAGCTACCTCAGACATTTCTATACCCCATCTGTCTTTTGTGTAGTTACCTCACTGACATTTATATACCTCATGTCATTTAGGCAGTTACCTCACCATAATTTATTTACCCACGTCTTTTGAGCAGTTACCTCACGGACATTTATATACCCAATACATCTTTTGAGCAGTTACCTCATTGGTATTTACTATATACCCAACATGATATTAAAAAAGTTACCTCACTGACAATATTATATACCCCACATCTTTTGGGCAGTAACCTCATGGACATTTATATACGCTACACGTCTTTTGAGCAGTTATCTCCCTTACATTTATATACCCACTTCTTTTGAGCAGTCACCTCATTGACATTTATATACCTCACGTCTTTTGAGCAGTTATCTCCCTTACATTTATATACCCCATGTCTTTTGAGCAGTTATCTCCCTTACATTTATATACCCACATGTCTTTTGAGCAGTTTCCTCACTGACATTTATAAACCTTACATGTCTTTTGAGCAGTTACCTCACTGACATTTATATCAACATCTTTTGAGCAGTTACCTCACTGAAAAGTATATACCCTACATGTCTTTTAAGCAGTTACCTCACTGACATTTACATACCCACGTCTTAAGAGCTGTTACCTCACTGATATTTATATACCCACGTCTTTAGAGCAGTTACCTCATGGACATTTACATACCCCCGTTTTTGAGCAGGTACCTCACAGACATTTATCTACACATCTTTTGAGCAGTTTATAATACCTCATTGACATTTACATTCCACATGTCATTTAAGCAGTTACCTCAGACAATTATATACCCACGTCTTTAGAGCTGTTACCTCATCAACATTTATATACCCCATGTGCCTGAGCAGTTACCTCACAGACACTTATATTACCTACCCCTCTTTTGAGCAGTTACCTCACTGAAATTAATATACCCATGTCTTTAGAGCAGTTACCTCAGACATTTAAATACCCGTCTCTTGAGCAGTTATCTCATGGACTTTAATATTCCCCACGTCTCTTTCGCAGTTACCTTACTGACATTTATAAACTCCACGTTTTTTGAGCAGGTACCTCACCGACATTTATATACCCCACATCTTTTTGGCAGTTTCCTTTCCAACATTTATATACCCCATGTGTCTTTTGAGCAGTTACCTCACTGACATTTATATACCCCACTTGTCTTTTGAGCACTTACCTAACTGACATTTATATACCCCACTTGTCTTTTGAGCAGTTACCTCACTGACATTTATATACCCCACTTGTCTTTTGAGCACTTACCTCACTGACATTTATATACCCCACTTGTCTTTTGAGCACTTACCTCACTGACGTTTATATACCCCACTTGTCTTTTGAGCACTTACCTCACTGACGTTTATATACCCCACTTGTCTTTTGAGCACTTACCTAACTGACATTTATATACCCCACTTGTCTTTTGAGCACTTACCTAACTGACGTTTATATACCCCATATGTGTGTTGAGCATTTACTTAGTCGGGGCCAGATAAATACACACAAAAAATTCATCATCTGCTTTTATTGTGACATTTGATAAAATCATAAATAATCATAAATATCACAAAATCATAACACAGATTAACAGTGCCAATCATGACACATTTCACTCAAATAAATTTTATAGGATATCATGACACATTCCATTCAAATAAACAGCCAATCAGGACACATTTCACTCAAATAAATTTAGCATATCATGACACATTCATTACAAATACACGTAACCTGACGACACATTCAACACATGCTCATAACCTCATGACACATTCAACTTAATATTGAAATGAAAGACTATAAAAACTCATACATTCAACAATAAAATGCTCCACAGGCGCAGCTTGATACGACCGCAGAGGTCGAATCCTGAATAGTTGGGGCAAGTATGGACACAACATTCAAGCTTGATACAGCTCTGAATTTGGATTGTGATTAAATATTTGACACAGCATAGGTTTCTGACACAGAATGAATGTGGTCTAAGAACTTAAAAATTTTAAATTGGACATTCACCTATTATGGTCCAATATCCAAAATCTAAATACATGGTTAGATTCAGCATATCAAAGAACCCCAAGAGTTCAATTTTGATGAAATCAAACAAAGTTTAATTTTGGACCCTTTTGACCTCAATGTGGACAAAGTTGATAACGGGCCCAAAAATCAAAAATCTAAATACATGGTTAGATTCAGCATATCAAAGAACCCAATATATTCAATTTTGTTGAAATCAAACAAAGTTTAATTTTGGACCCGATTTGGACCAACTTGAAAACTGGGCCCATAATCAAAATCTAAATACATGTTTAGATTCAGCATATCAAAGAACCCTATGAATTCAATTTTGTTAAAATCAAACTAAGTTTAATTTTGGACCCTTTGGACCTTAATGTAGACCGATTTGAAAATGGGACCAAAATTAGAATCTAAATACACGGTTAGATTCGCATATCAAAGAACCCCAATAATTCAATTTCTGATGAAATCAAACAAAGTTTAATTTTGGACCCTTTTGACCTCAATGTGGAAAAAATTGATAACGGGGCCCAAAATCAAAAATCTAAATACATGGTTAGATTCAGCATATCAAAGAACCCAATATATTCAATTTTGTTGAAATCAAACAAAGTTTAATTTTGGACCCGATTTGGACCAACTTGAAAACTGGGCCCATAATCAAAAATCTAAATACATGTTTAGATTCAGCATATCAAAGAACCCTAAGAATTCAATTTTGTTAAAATCAAACTAAGTTTAATTTTGGACCCTTTGGACCTTAATGTAGACCAATTTGAAAATGGGACCAAAATTAGAATCTAAATACACGGTTAGATTCGGCATATCAAAGAACCCCAATAATTCAATTTTGATGAAATCAAACAAAGTTTAATTTTGGACCCTTTTGACCTCAATGTGGAAAAAATTGATAACGGGGCCAAAAATCAAAAATCTAAATACATGGTTAGATTCAGCATATCAAAGAACCCCATATATTCAATTTTGTTGAAATCAAACAAAGTTTAATTTTGGACCCGATTTGGACCAACTTGAAAACTGGGCCCATAATCAAAATCTAAATACATGTTTAGATTCAGCATATCAAAGAACCCTAAAATTCAATTTTGTTAAAATCAAACTAAGTTTAATTTTGGACCCTTTGGACCTTAATGTAGACCAATTTGAAAACAGGACCAAAATTAAGAATCTAAATACACGGTTAGATTTGGCATATCAAAGAACCCCAATAATTCAATTTTGATGAAATCAAACAAAGTTTAATTTTGGCCCTTTGGACCTCAATGTGGACCAATTTAAAAGCGGGCCCAAAATCCAAAAACTTAATACACAATTAGATTCAGCATATTAAAGAACCCCAAGAGTTCAAGAATAAAACCCCATTGAAATTGGTCAAGAAATAAGCAATTTATACAAAGTATCTTCTTTTGCACAATACTGTGCAATTGAATATTTCTTGCAATTGCGCAATACTGTGCAATTGAATATTTCTTGCTATTGCGCTATACTGTACAATTGACAATTTCTTGCTATTGCGCAATATTGTGCTATTGGATATTTCTTGCTATTCGCAATACTGTGCAATTGAAGATTTCTTGCTATTGCGCAATACTGTGCAATTGAAAATTTCTTGCTATTGCACAATACTTATTATATACTGTGAAAGTATTTTTATTCGTGGGTATCAATTTTCGTGGTTTGAGCAAAAGTTGCATGTTCGTGGGTTCTTAAATTCGTGGATTTTAGTTTTTGAAAGAAAAAAATTGGATGAATAATTTGAAACCATTTAAAGCGAAAAGTCGTG